>JAHZMW010002567.1:0-20619 GCA_027743745.1 Alloscopus bannaensis
TGCTTCTTGGAGGAACCCATACTTCCGCCCTTGAGTTGTGCTAATAAAGGTGTAAGGTATTAATCGACGTTGGTTTTGATACTGACAATTCAACTCACAATCGGCACACTAAACAATTCACAGGTGATACCTCGTACCTAACAAACCCGTTAAATATTTGTGATTGTAATTCACAACTAGCTGTAATTGTAATGTCTGAGTTAATCAAAAATTATTAAAATATTAAAATTCTGCCCAAAAAAATCCCGTCTCCGTCAAAATACGATCTCTCGTCACCTCACTCCATCATTCACACTAAACAACACAACAAAATGTGAAACTCAACCTGGTGATGATAGTCGGAAGAAATGTTTTCAACAACAATTCCAAATTTCCTCCTTCCTTCGCCTGATGTGAGAAATGAGGAGTGTGTGTTATGTTGGTCGCTACATCGAGACCACACACGATGCCTGTTAAAAAACAATTCTCACAAGCTCGAAGCTCAAGAATTTGTGTTTATTGTGCCGACTACTGCGGAGAATTGTACTTTCTGTGCTCGTGTATTTGAAAGAACGTATTTACTTTGCGAAGGAGAAGCACATGCCAAATCAGAAGATCCAAGAGAGTCCCATATCGCACCGGTAGCACATACTATGGAGGCTACGGGAGTTCTCTCTCGATTGATTTGATCTAATTATGTTCGCTGTTGAAGACGGAAAGTGGTTTAGTTATCCTTCTGCTGTGGGACTGTGAATGTTGGGGAAAGGCAACGTGTCGTTTCCGCATTCGGCATGAAATACGGTTACGTGTCTCTTGCATTTGGAATGAAATCTCCTCCGGAACGTGTGCTTAAGCAATTCTTGACTCTGTGCTGAGATATTTATGTAGTATTATGTAGTTTGAATTAGTGTTCCAAATGTTCCATTTGACAGCTGTGCTACAACATTTGTTCCAGGAGGGACTATACATTTCGTCTGCGGAGAAAGTTTCCAGCTGACAACTGCATCGAAAGATCGACGTGGGACTAATTAGAATTGACTGTGTCCTGCCAAAATAATAGTGACTGGAAGCCAGGGATTGACTCGTTTGTCTTAGTACGTGTCAAAGGTAAGCATACTGTGAAAACGTGACAATTTGCTAACGAGTCGGATCGTCAATCGTGAGTTTTCTTTGGAATCATTAATCATTTTTTTAGAAAACATCAGGTGTTGGGTGGAAAAGGGTGAGCGCTGTCATTAATAAAATATATACTCTGCAAGGGTATCACGCGATAATACGACACGGAAATGAAAATGAAACCTTTGTTATCGGTAGCGTGGAGGAAATGTCATTTCCAGAGATCGCCAGCTTTGCAATACATAATAGAGACGAGGAGATGAGTATGAGTACCAAATCGTAGTAACTATTGTTGTTTTCTTTTTTCAGGTCGTTGTTGAGACCTGCCAAAATAATTCATCAATTGTATGCAGTCAGGGACGGCAGGGTTGATCGGGGTGAAGGCAGTTTGGATTTACTGGTTGACTTGATAGACAAGGGAATTTGGAGGGTAAAACCTGGCTTAGATGTACTGGAACTCGAAACAGATACATACAAAGTTTCCAACCAATAGAAAGAAATAGACTGTCAGAAGTCGTGGAATACATAGGAAACACTGAGAGGCCTGGCTTGCTTTTGACGCAATATATAACGTCAGAATCGGTAAGTGAATCACATTACATTTCGACGATTTAAAAGCAGTCTGTGCTGTAGTCGTACATTATGTATGTACAAAATCCAGGCTCCAGAAGAAAATAATTCTCAATGATATAATATACGGGAGACTGCAGGGTTTTCTCATGCTTCAGTTGTACTGAATTACTGAGCCTAACCGTCTCTGGGTTTTTCTAAAAGTGCGATTTTTTATTTTATGCTTTGTTTTATTAGATTGTGTGCAGTTTGTGTAGTATAGGTACTTACGGCAAAACATACAGGATATTGTGTAGGTGAAAATACTTTGCCGACTTCCAACAGCAAGCTCGAGCTCGTGTGACGTTGGAGGAAACTCCAACTCCTCCGTACGTACAGTTTCACATTTTCCAAGTTGAAGTCGGTTGATTTCACATACGGTGGATAGTATTGACTGGAGCACGTACTTATAGAGCTCAAAGCTTCGTGTGTGGCTGTTACTGTCTTTTGGAAACAACAGCGTTGTGTTGTTGGAAGAGTAGTACAATGAAATATACCAAATCTTCATCTCACTCTACGATTCAAGACGACTTTCCACATTACTTCTGTGTAAAGCACAACAAGCTGCTATATGGCCTTCCATTCACTCACTCTTCTTGTTGTTAGTTCTTTTCGGTACCCGGAGAAGATGCCCGTGTTTACGGGTGGTGATGAAGGCTGAAAATCTAAAGATTTCCAGTCGAATTGTGTATGAGGATTGCTTTAACATCTCACTGAAGGTTACCGTTGTCTCTGTGAATTTGTCTCATCTCTTAATTATTTTTCAAGATTTGGAGGGTTGAAATTTTACGTCACCTCACCAACTCGTCCGCTAGTGGATTGTTGTCCGCTAAAAAGTTTTGGAACGGTCGCGTCACTGCACTTATCTGATAGCAATTATTGCACGATTTTTTTGTGAAACTTTAAGATTACCGGAAAACACTAAACAGTTTTAAATTTTTATGGAAAAATGTGTGTTGACTTTGGATTTGAATCGATGGAATTGATTCCTTTAGCGGCTGTGACATTTATACATATAGAGAAGATAAATATAGATTGAGCATTTAGTAATCATTTAAGGATTTAAGGTTTGATTTGTTGCTCTATTTGGATGATTGGTAACTTGTTGCTTGTTTGATAAACTTTGTTTTTAGGATCGGCTTGGCATGGATGAAACCTGAAAATTTGTAACATGGACAGAAGACTACACGTCGGTGCGCATCTCATCTACTCAGTTTAGGAAGTCTTCTTATAATTTTTTTCTGCAAATTAATGTCGGGGTTTCTGAGAAGATATAAGCGGCGCGTTATAACGTTTTCCTGTGGACGAGGAGAACTTGGGTTTGCTGAAATTGGCAGTGATAGAGACGACTTTGTTCAAAATGGCTACCGACCTGTGGTGTCTCATTTTGCTAAGCATTGCAGCTTATTTAGCTACTGCTAGAATAATTCCCAGGTTTCGTGATGTGTTCATCAGGGCTAACTTGTTTGGAATTGACCTGTGCAAGTCGACCGGTGCAGAGGTGTAAGTTGTTATGTCTTTGAGCATTTTATGACCAGAAAGTCGGATAATTTCAATATCACACATTAATACAGTCCTTGCTTAGTTAGTAACTTAAAAATACTATTATTGTACACTTTCTTACAGGCCGGAAGGAATTGGCGTATTATGCGGATGTGTATTTCTAGTGTGCATGTTTCTATTTATACCTGCAAGGTTTGGACAGGAGTTTATTCGACAAAAAGAAAGTTTTCCACATTCTGAGGTACACTTGTTTTTTTTAATTCCGAGTTTTCCTATTTTGTAGAAAGAAACAGCAAAAATTGTTATTGGTTTTTCTAAAACTTTGCTTGGAGAGAGAAATAAATGTACTCATGTAAAACTTATTTTTACATTCACTTTCTATGGTGGAACGACCGAACCTGACACTACCACGTACCAAAATTGCCTTGATGAACGCATGGAATTAGCTTGTAGAGTACATTACAGCTTTATTGGGAGTGACATGTATATTGCTCCTCGGGTTCGCGGATGACGTAAGCAGAGCTAGCATAGTAGTTTCATTTCGAAATGCGAGAGGGTAAATAGGGCCTAACAATTTTTCTTAATTTGTTAGGTGTTGGATGTTCCCTGGAGGGTTAAACTTCTTCTTCCAGCTATTGCTGCCCTACCGATTTTACTAGTCTACTATGCAACCTTTGACATTACGTTTGTTGTGGTACCAAAGCCTTTGCGCCCCTTTGTAGGGCAGTCGATTGAATTAGGTACGTGTAAATGTACTGTTGAACATACTGTGTGGAAGAACTAAAATAATGGTTGCATTTTGTTTTAACTTGCAGGATGGATTTATATGGGCGAAGTTCCTGCTCATGCTCACTATTTTTCAGTACATTTACTCCTTCCATTTATTGGAACCTCTGCCGCCCTTCTACGCTTTAATTGGTAAGTGATTTCATGTTTGTTTCATATGTGTACAAACGAAGTATTGGTGATGGAATACATCTTGACTGATGGGATTGATGAATTTCATGTAGGTATCCAGCACAAGTTTTTGTCGGGGACACATACTGCTATTTCTCTGGAATGCTACTTGCAACTGTTGGAATTCTAGGTCACTTCAGCAAGACGTTGCTCCTATTTTTTATCCCACAGGTGACGCGACAACTGCCGTTTTTACGAAGCAATAAAGAAAAGCCGAATACTAATTTTTTTTTATTCGTAGGTGATCAACTTTGTGTATTCAGTTCCTCAAATCTTCCACTTTGTTCCTTGTCCACGTCATAGACTGCCAAGGTCAGAATTACACATCAGAATTTAGTTAATTGTGTGATTAGTGTAATTTCGAAAATGATGTAATCATACTTGAATGTTAATTATGGTCTTTTATTGCAACAGGTACAATAAACTGACCAACAATATTGAAATGAGTACTGTAAGATTTAAGCAAAAAGACTTGAAGTTCCTGGGTCGAGCCTCTATTGGAATTCTGGAGTCGATGGGCCTTCTTTCAGTTCAGCGGAATGTGGGCGAAAACAGAGAGTATATGGAATGCAATAATTTCACATTGGTCAACCTGATTCTGAAGTTATTTGGCCCAATGCATGAACGAAGTACGACTATAATTATTCTGCTTATTCAGGTACATGTGAGCAATACATTTCATTATTTATGATGAATCATAAATCTATTATGAATCCGATCAGAAAATAATATCGTGATAATTTTCTTTCTTGTAGATTTTATGCAGTTGTGCGGCATTTGCAATCAGATATCCCCTAGCTCGATTGTTTTACGACGTATAATATTGAACGGTTTCGACTAGTTTTGAAGAGATGGTATAATATATTTATGTGAACTGCTGTTCAGGTGTGAATACATAGTTTCTTCTGGTCCTGTCGGCTCAATACAATTTAGTAAGTCTATTACTTTTTGTCGTTAAGACTAAATTCTTTTCACACAAGCCGCACTCATCCATTTGTCAGCCACAGTTTGTCCGGTGTAGACTTAGTTGTGATACAAAGCATGAATGTATGACAATCGTTTAATATTATATTGTCAACTTTTTATGCGCGTCAGTTAGTTAGCTAATGGAGTTTTGAGGCTAGCAATTCTCCGCAGATAGTGATTAATTTGGAATGTTGGATAATATTACGCAGTAATAATTCCACAGAACACTTTCACGGATATCAAGCTTAGATTGGAGCTTGTCGGTTGCCTGAATATTTTGCTGCTACCTGCCTGCAAACTTGAACGATGAGAATGCTTCTGATTGTGATTTATGTGGCTTGCTCACTTGATACAACGTTTCGCAAATGGCTAAATGTACACATTTTTGTAAGCAACTGAAAATCGGTAAATGTAGGGTAGACGGACGTATTATGTAATTTCGTAAAAGTTAATCAAAGGTATAGGTATCCAGCCATTTTGTTTTGAAAGGTAGATGATGCACTTATACTGTACTAGACTATAATTGCCACTTTATGAAGATAGGCAATGGTCAGCACGATACCTTTCAACCAATGTAGACATTAGATGACGTGCGACATATAGTGGTTTTTTTTATTGAAAACTCGCGTATGTTACATAACTTATAGTTGCTCATATTCTCACATATATAATTACTTTAACTTTAGTCGTCAGCAGAAGTATATCGCGTCGACCTAAATCCAACGGTTTAGTGTCCCCAAAGTCTCGTCTCCTTGTTTGAATGGTAGATTTTTCTGTAGTTTTGTCCATATCCTACCAGCTATTGATTGTGATACAAATCCAAATAACTATTACTTATTTAGCAGTTAAAAAACTTCCTGTTCAAGTGACAATATGTCTTTGAACCATGTTTGATTGATTTTACCATACATATATAAGTAAAGCTAGTTTTGTTGTTAAAGAGTATCCTTCTTCGAGTTCAAGTCTGAACCAATCCTCTAAATATTGTTAAAAATCCATATTATTACAATTTATGCCTTTGTCATATCCACCTAGTGAAAAGAAATACAATGAAACATGTCCAACACCAATATGGAGTAAATACGCATTACTTGGATTTGACTAAACCAAAGTCTGTAATAATAACAGCACTTCCAGTAATGTCCACCGGCCCAACAATTTTTTTGCTTTGATTTGGATTAGGAAGAAACATGGGAAGTACTGAATCACAGGTGAATTGATAGTCCGTTGAAGACGTCGTTGATGTAGAGAAACACAAATTCTTTCTGGATGACTGTTTCTTATTTGGTGACTGATGCCGAATTGGTGGCATGTGTTTGGGTGACGAATGGTTCTTCTGCTTTGGAGTAGGTAAAGGAGCAGAAACCCCGGATGAACATGACGATGACGATGACGAGTGCTTCGCATCGGAACTCAGGGAAGATTTCCCACTTTCACTACTACTCGTTGCGCCAGCGGTTTTGGGGGACTTTGACCTAGTACGAAAGAATTTGGCAATTTTTCGTGACTTGCTTTTACTCGGTGATTTTGTGACTTCCGGGAGCTTCAATGGAGACACAATATGTGAGGGGGAGGAGGATGGCGTCAAGGTGTTTATACTAGGACTACTTTGCATACTTTGATTCGAACCACCAGAGCCACCGTCGCCGTTGACTGCTGCTGTGACTTCGCTATTAGTGACAGGACCGTGCTGATAATATCCCAGGGGGGTTTGACTAGGATCTAACACTGGCTGACAAATGTCAGCATTACGAAACTCATCAACTTGCCTCAACTGATTAGTATGCGGGGGGAGGGCAACTGAAATAGACTGCACCTGAACGGCAGTGCTTTCTACTGGCAGATTACAGCTTTTAGTGATTGGTGTTGTATCTATAATTTCCATTGGAGGTATTCTGATTGATTCTCCTTCCGTGTCACTTGACTCTTTGCCGGACATGTACCGTTTGGAGTGAATCGCAGAGATTTTTGAGGTTTGCGACTTTGGCAAGGCCGGTATCTTAAATATCGCCTCATCACTAAGGACTGGCAGATCTCGAAGTAGTAAACTACTTGGAGGTTTGTTGCTTTGAGTTGACATTTGCTCCAGTTTATGACTCAACGTGTGACTACCATTGATTGGCTGTGCTGATGAGGGGGCTTGAGTACTATTTGGGCGGATGAGATTATTACATAATCCATGGTAAATGTCCATCTGCGGATTCATTTCCATTTCACTGGGGAATGTGAGATGAGGCCAGAAGCGTTCAATGTCTCCTCCAGAGACTGACACAGAATCTAGTACAGAATACCAAAAATTAACATCCAGTGGAATTAACAGGTTTTACCTGCGAAGTTTATGTAACGTTGTACCTGCGAAGGTGGACACGACTGTTAAACATTCCTGACTCAAAACTCGCAGAGGATGATTATTGTCCATCTCTGACTTGGACAATGAGTTACTCGAAGTCGACAATGACATTTCAGACACCGAATTGCTCCTAGCTCGAGAGAAGTACGATTCTGGAGACATTTCAAAGTTTTGGTCTGATTCTGGCAGGGGATTTTCTTCTAGATAGCTGAGCGCAATATCCTCTTCTGTGACCTAATGTGAGGATTTTTAAATACGAGAGAGAAAGCATTCAGGAACGTAATAAATTCAACTGATATTTCATTTATGATGACCGTTATGTGACTGGTGACTACCTGCAAGCACGCATCCCTTGTTGGTACAGGCTCTTCAGGCTCGATGACTTCAATAAACTCGAAATCATAATTGTGATCCTGGCCGTCATCCATGGTGTTTTCACAAGTTTTGAAAACTGTGAGGGCCTTGTAATCTGCCTCTGTGCATAGTAACTCTTCTGGTTCTGCATTTGCACAGTTGCAGTTGTAAATGTATCCCAATTGAGAGTGGCCAGTGTAGGTACAAAGTGGCATTTTTGCTGGAAGAGCACATTTTGCAGTAGTATGCAGCATCATGTTCCCTGAGGTAGTCAAGTCATTTGGGGGTTGAATTTTGTCTTCCGGGCGGTTTGTGACTTGTGCCTCCCTAAAAGTTTTATAGGTTGCACACTCTTCGAACAAATCCGCAGTTGGTGGAGTTTGATTAGAAATCCACTTTTGGATCATTTCAGCCTTGGAAGCGCTTATGCAAACGGCTGGGCAATTTGAGAGATCGCAGCTTGTTCTGCCTTGGTGTTGCTTAGTCAAGTTGTGAGTATTATTGTAAGGCATTCCATTTCCGCTTCTTGAAATTCCTCGTTGCGAATACGAGACAGTTTTCTTGGGACTCGGGAAATTGCTACCCTGATGCTGAACTCGAGCTGCGGGCCCGTCAATCCAAGTTTCCGCTTTTGGTTTTGCAGGTGATTGTGAATTGGAAGGCGTTCCGTTGACCCCAGGATGCTTTGCATTGGAAGGTCGGTGCTTGGTCAGTTTTGGTCCGTCAACCCACTGCTCCTCGGACTTGCCATTGACCGCAGCAAAACCGTTGGCTTCACTCCCAATCTTGGAAGCTTTCGGTTTGGGGCTCTTTGTTTTCGGAGGCATCCCACTTGGTCCGTTGAGAAGGGCACATTTCGATGGAATAATCTTGGCTCCACTGAAATACCGGAAGAGAGCAAATTGAGTCATAAAGGAAAAAAACCTTAGGAGATAGCAAATCATCCTCTGTGAGATACGGGAGGGGTTTTATATGTGTATTGTGCTTGGGATCGTCAAAGAAAAAAATGTTACTTTTCTCCAGGCGTTGTTTCCAGCGACGGTAAATACACGGGAGGGTGCTCCCCATCTGTGGCTTCGTCAATTGAGGGTCCTAAATAAATTACCGTATCACAAGACTGCTCCGATGAAGAAGGGTCGATATCCGAACTTCCCGTGTCCCCTTCTCCGACTTGATTGTTTACTCCTATTACGTTCCGCGTTTCTTCACCTGACCCTCCGGAACTGCCACCCGAACCATTTCCAGACCCTACGCTCCCCATCTTAATAAGAGAAAGACAACAATTTTGGAGAAAAGAAACGAATAAAACTAACAATTTCCTTACATGCATGTTATACATAGTAGAACTTGCTATATGATAGTCTTCCCTATCCGTTTTATTACCCATATAAAAACTACACGCAAACCCCAATAAAATAAAATTTGACTCTGTACTTGAGGGGTACTTTTAATTTGCGAAAAATTACAGCATTCGAAAGGGTTGGTTAAAGTATCAATGAGTAACCTTCCAAATTCTTAATTCTCATCATTCCAGCTTATAGTATAGTTATCATACAAGTAAAGTGGCAGAAGCTGTCTAGCCGGATTGTTTGCATTTCATTAGCTCGGATGAATGATTTTCATCCCCTAACCAAACCTTCCATCAAAAAGCTTCTTCAGACATTCCCTTTCTGCTACGGCTGAAGAATTTCCATTCATGCATTTGAGAAGGTAATAAGTTAAATTTGTGAGAGTATGGAGTATTGCCGCACACCACCGGGCTTAGAATATCTGACAGTATATTCTATTATTCTGTATGGATGAGCATCGAAATATGTTCACAGTCAACGATGAGTAACTAAGTCAGTCGTTCATCTTTTATAAAAACTAAGATTATGTACATAATTTCTTTGAATGAACCCACAATTTATTGGCTGACAGAATTAGTAATCCGCAGGACGTTTAGTAACGCATTCGCTTTAATACTTCCTTCATTACACAAACGCCTACGAGGAGTAGAAAGTCTTTGCCAGTCTGTGGTGTAGCTTTCAACCTTCCATCTAAAAGATTGAATTCCGCATTTACTCACCTTTAGACGCCGGCTTCTTCGAAGGCGATGGACACGAGCTCCTAGTTGTAATGCAGCAAGCGTCTCAGCGTAACGAGCGTGTGCACTAGAGACGTGGATCATCACAACCGCTCGACATGTCAAGGAGCCAAGACACTCCCTCAAAATCGCACCCAATTTGGAGTGATTGCTATAATATAGATTCAAGAACCACACGTTGTAATATATATATTATACATGGATGTGTTATGAGGTAAACGACCGATAGTGAGAAGCATAATGACGTAGACTATCAGAGGACACACGGTTTAGTACTATAATGCCCGTATTTAACAGTCCTACAGTAGTGGCAAAGAGAATGTGCCCCATTCTCACAAGAAAGGTAAAGTTCCTCTACTAGCAGACTTGTTCAAAGCACTATATTGGTTTATTGAAATTGTGGTTAAAGTCGGTTTTGTGTAGTTTCTTGTGCGCTCATTTACTTCTAAATTTCCGTGAATAGTGGTCTATTATACTGGAATTTCATTGTTCGCGACAACTGCTACGATTATTGCATACCTACGCTTACGTACGAAACACAATACACATGTCGGAAAACCTTATGCGAAATAGAGATTGTACTACTGCTCCGATATACAAACCTAATACGTATGCCGTTGCTTCAAATTTGGTAAAGGCTAAAATGATATTCTTCTGGGGATTTTTAATGAGCGATGAAAGATGAGCCTTAATGGCAGTTTGTCCGGTTGGTTTCTCACCCCAGTTTGAGATCAGAAAATGTGTCAATCCTTTGCACTCTTTTAGTGAGATAACTAATTTATAATGTTATCTACTGAATTTAACCTTTAATGCATACACACATGAAACGCTCAGTTCCCGATAAAAACCGACTAGAAATCATATTACTACAGGTCTGCCACAGAATTTCGGTACATTGTTGTGAAAATGATTAAGAAATTCGGTAACTTGAACTAATCCTCTGCTTTGCAAGTCGTTAGCTTACCTCGAAGGTAAATGTCGTTGTCCGTTCAGAACTGCTAGTAAAAGGCCGCCCAGGACGGAAATGGAAGGTGAACCGTTTCCAAGCATGACACAATGCAGTCGACTCCTTCCTCCTGCCACTGAACAAAAGAGCTAGCTTAATGTTGGCATTAGTACAAAGTAGAAATTTGCAGATGAATGCATGCCTCCCTTCAAAACACATCGTGAACTCGCCTATTTCAGGTCCGTCGACGTTATATAGCGCTATTCAAGTTTGAGTTGTGTCTACATTGAGCAAGCCAGTTGAGATACGTGGTCGTTCAAAATCATAATAGCATGTCCATAAAAGGGGGCATTAGATGGGAATTGGAAGCAGCCGGACGTAACACAAGCCCATCAAAAAACAATTCATCACCCGCGTGGACGAAGGAAACCTTTCTATTTTCATTTCATCACTTTACGGAAAGGAATTCTCGTCTACCGGCACACGTCTCCTCAAATGGTTTACGTACGTGCTTCCACTTGATAATAAAATACTCAACGGAACATCTCCTTATTGCGGAGCCTCTCCACGGAACAAATATGTTCGTCGTGTGTATTACAAAGAAACGTTGGTGTGCGCACTGACAGGAGTCTGGAATGAATGAAATTGGAATAAACTGCTGAATCACTTTTTTCCTCTCTAGAAACCTTGAGGAATATTGTAATAATGATGCGTCCCATTTTACCCCTTTCATCACCACCCCCCATTCACTGACTTTCTCTCTGCTCCACTTTCACTTTCACAAGTGCCTAATAACCGAGGAGTTAATGAGGCGTTCAAAGGAGAATAAATGATTTGTACAGTGCATTATTACATGGAATAGTGCTAATGGACTACGTAGCTGTGAAACGATTTTAGGGTTCTGCAAATTCTCGGCTTTCTCGAAATACTATACTACACAGTAAATACCAATCAGAATCAACCGCGGAAATCAATCATGTCCGTGTCGTACGATCACAATATACATGAGTTTACAGTTGAACGATTGAAATAATAGAAGTGGTCTGTTTTCACTCATCTCGCTGAATGGTTGACTGAACGTGTGGCAATTGATTGTATCACGAGCGTGTATGACGGACCATTGCGCTTTAAAATTACCCTTTTCATCGCATTCTACTATTCAATGCAATATGGATAATATAGTTTGACGTGAATGCGTTTTGTACTATTTTCAACGCAATACAAGTCAAGAAGTCTAGAATTGAATTTCCATGCAAATTTTTTCTTCGTTCTGTCTCTCTCTCGCTTTCCATTTTCCATGAGCAACTTACCACCTTTCCCATTCTTGTCAACGGAGTACTGGTAGACATGAAGTGTGAAGACGAGATGTCCCATAGGCTCGTCCTTGTTGTTCACAGCATCGAGCGCTGAGTCAAGGAAAAATCCTGCTGTCTCCGGGCTGGGAGCTCGTACTTCACTAACTGAATTTAGAACAGGGGCTGAGATGCTCTTCGAATTTGTGGTGCTCACGCCACTCGTGTTCTCTAGGAGAGCTCCCGGTGGATCATCCCCGTCTGAAATGGAAAAAGAAAATGCGTAAGTAAATATATAAGACATGTCTCCACTACCCCCAAACGTTTATGAGAAAGAGTCGAAGCATGGAGGATATCCGCTCTATAAAAAATCAAATAAACAAGAAGAGTACACGTGGATCACGAACTAGACGAAAAAAATGATTTTGATGAATGGTCGAAGACGGTTAGAGAACCTGTCATTCCTTCTCCGAGTTTCGAAGTATTCTACACAATTTCATAAAATGAGATTTGGGTCGACATTCAAGGGACGACATGGGTTGATACGGGTAATGTTCAACTGCGAAGTATTCAAGCAGTTACCGAAGTATAATTTGTTTGGGAATATATATGTTTCAGGAGGAAAATGCGCATTTTCCAATCGAATTTAATATTCCTTCACATAAATTTTTGAACGTTGCATCTTTGCATGCACTGCGTAGATTTATCCAACTTGGGTGCGTTTTTTCGATGCGTTCCTGAACGATGCAAAATGCAGCAATCGATTTCGTGTTGTGTGACTGACGAACTGAAAGAACGTTGATAAAATCGTATGCAATCATCATCAGCAAAGGAATGAATGTCAAACTAGCGCAAAATACTGTTCTTAGCGCTCATCATTTCCTCTGTAGTTCTCGCTCTCTATCGTGAGACGTAATCCAGTGAAAATGAGATGTTCCAGCTGACACCTATTTTACCATCTCAACTTAATGCGACTGTCTCGAAATGTGAGAAAGTTGTCTGACTTTTTCTCTGATGAGCTTTCTCCTGACACACGCACGACGTTAGCATGCTGGTAGTCTTCCTTTTTTGATAACTTTTTAAACGCAATGGTGAAAGGCTGTATCCTAATGCATACAGTGGGCTTCTTGGCAGGGTTTTTTCCTGACATTAAATCTCAAATATAAACGGAACATCACCATTAATGCAAAGATGCATAATATGCACACATTCCGTGCTCCGTTGCATGAAACACCCTTATAAGTATTGCGTTTTCTGAGGAGAAAGTCCGCTTCCAAAACAATCTGATAAAAACAAATATGCATACATATTTTTTTGTCAGCAAATGTTTCACTGTAACTGTATGCTTGGAGAAAGTACTACAGTTCACAAAGTGCACTCTGTAGACAATTGTGCATTCGTGGCGCACCAATCCATGAAACAAAATCCCACCGATGAATGTGTATCAGTGGCACTGTGTCCTAAATGAACGAGGAAAAATGCCAACATTATTTCCAGTTGCTATTAAAATTTCTACACCACGTTTTAGAAGAAGACAGCTAACACGTACAGCTCATCAGAGCTTTGACTCCCAAGCTTCCCGTGGGGAGCCCACTAATCGTCAAACTATTTGAGTGTAAAGCTAAAAACTTTCTCTCGTTCCATTATCTAATGGCTATTTTAAGATATTTAAAATGCGCATCAGCCAACTATGGCGAAGAACAAGCGACGACTGTGTTCCAAGTACGGTGATGTAATCGCTGATGTAGCCAAGAAGCATTTCTTGAAGTGCATCAAGAACAAGTTGAACGAGTCTCCGTGACATGAACGCATATGGATAAAAAAGCTTGTCGAATTTCTGGAAGGGAGAAAGCCGGGCATTTCCCAGCGACAAACTGTGTTCCTCTTTGGGAAGAGGAGCAATCTTTCCGGAAATCTTTCCCCGCATCTGGCATCTTTCGCTTCCCTCTTTTTAAATGATCCAAGGAATTGCTCCAAGTCAAGATCTGAGATTTTTTCAAGATGTTTTACTAACTCTGCTAGTGTTTTATGTTTGTCTGATTCTCATGCACATGTTTCGTTTCTCCCGTTGAATTTCAAAGGGAAAAAAGAAAAGAGCTGAAGAAAGGAGAAGGAAATCATTGTTGATGTTCCTCAGAGGAGATGTAAGAAATGTGTTCCAGTCAAAATGAATGAATGCATGCGAGTGCAGTACGTGAATGAAATGCATTCAATTCGAGAATGAGATGTGATGTGATTCGGGTCGGTGAGCTCTCTTCTAGTTTCACCCTACCTCCTTTTTTTATTCAGTCATGCTTCTTTCTTTCGTATGCATACCTAAAACGACTAAACCGTAATGCACTGACAAGCTTTCTTGATTAGAAGGTCTCATAAACTTTCCGGGAAGTTTGTTGTATTTGATAAGTTTTGAGATAACTACTGATGGAAGCTTTCTGGATCTGTCTCAAACGGCTACTACTTTTCCAGCGCAGCCAAGTCCACAGAATGTTAGGGCCAACTCTGTGAGTGTTATTTGACTCTGATCACTTATTTGCACACACAATCTCAAAAATGGTCATTCAAAAATCTTATAGGTGAACCATGTAATAGTATTAATGAAGCCGGCCGACTATTTGATGCAAAAAAGCGCAAGAGTAGTCAAATATTGAATCAGTGTTAAACGACGACTTCGGTTGGCTTTGCGGTCAGCCCTGTGAAGATTTAAATTTATAGAAACAATCAACCCACAAAAATGCATCGTTTCCTGTCCCTGAATAAAATCCACCGAGAGCATTCGCCTGGAAAATAAGATTAGAAGAAAAAAGACTCTGACTCTGTCCACAAGGCCCACGAAAATGGGAACATTTATTACACTGTCGAAAAATTCAACGATTTTGTGCATTTGGTCGTGACCAACCTTAACCAAGAGATGGGGAGTCCAGTTAACCGTACATGATTCGTTAGCAGGGGAAGAGAGTGCATAAAAAGTTTCATTTTTTTTGCTCCGTGTTCTTCGGATGTAATTTCTTTTTAGTGATGTACGACATTGTGGTTCATTTGCCTATCGTAGTACAAAAAGAATAAATGGAATGCAAGAAAAAGTGCATCGTCTTTCTGGACACTTACCCTTGACAAAGGGAAGAAGTAAATCGTTGATGACTTCATGGCCAGATCCGCCGGTAACCTCAACTGCGGAAACACGCACTGAGAAACGAGATCCGGTTTTCTGCTTTTGCTCCAAAATTGATTTGAATAGCCAGGAAATCGCTGTTGGAAGAGCTCCCATTTTCTGACTTGCTGGCTTTCCAAACATTGTCTGCTTTTTTCCTGAAATTCCGATACAAATTTAAGAATTAATACATGCAAAGTCGATGAGGCTTATGTTTGAATCAAATTTGTCACAAAATCTTGCCTGCACTACAATATCCCAGACACACAAAGCATCCGTCTTCACCTCCAACGACGGACGCGACCAGTTCTGCTGCAGATGCCGCACAAATTTCCCCCTGAAACCAAAGCAAACATCCATTGTTATTTTAGCAATCACGCAAAAGCAGGCAAACTCGGGGTGAAGATTGACCTCTCATTTAGATTTTCGTAAATCTTTCTATTACTATTCAAACTCAAGTTTTTGAGTATGAAAAGTATGGAAAGCTCCTCTTCTCGACAGTAACACAACAATCCGGTCTGACAACATAATACCGAGTTGCCAGGTCTATTGACCCGTGTTTTGACACATTTGCCATCCAAGGGGAGGTCTACAATATTCACTAGGGTTTTGAGGTGTTCTCAAAGAGTCTGGCTTGACAGCTCAAGACAATTTGAAAATTGGATGAAATGAAGGCGTATATACTCTCACTTTGAAAGGAAGGAAAGCTCGCACGCTCGAGTTGATACGTAGTCTCTGCCTTTCACTGTATTGATATGACAGGATAATATCAAAACACCTAAATCATACATAAAGATGATCGAATTTGAGGGGAAAGTCATCATCGGCATCAAGCAGAAAAAGTAAGTGGAAAATGAAAAACGGGTTGTTACACTCAGGCTCTCTCTCTACTCCTTTCTTTGATTCCTTTCAACGTAACTGGAATTGAGTCATGGAAAAGTGAAAGCTCATATAATACATGTAACACAATCTCATTCAGCCTTGCTGCGAACGTGATGCAACACTTGAAACTTTTTTCTTTTCTTGTGATCGTGATCCATTGTCACCCTGATGCACTTTCAGTTTTATGCCACAGAAAAACTACACCCGCTTTTCTTTTACCCTTTATACAATGTATATAGTGTACAATGCATACCTACCGACCTAGAGCACAATAAGTGAGTGCATTTTTTCATGCCATTTATTTTGGAAACTAGTCTTGCTCCAACTACGCCATGGCGAGACTACATAATCCGGAAAAGGAAAATGGCACGTAAAAAATTTTGAGAATTCATAAGATAAAGGAGAAAAGTGTCTCTTGTCTCACTACTACTATAGAAAGCTCACGCGTCTACTTTCTCTTTTTTCCTGCTCAAAGCATAGTAAAAAACAGTCTACACAACTATATAGCAGTAGCTAGCTTTATATATTTTATGATGGGAGACGCAACGACACACTTACGGAAGCTAAAAGTTGAGTGGGAAAAGAGGGAGAGAAAACAAGAGAAAACTATGAGAACTTCATTGGAGAAAGCATTACTTCCATGAGTTTAGTGGAGGTGAGCGCATTTGAGGTAATAGCGAAAAAAGTATCATTCAACGAACTGTTGTCTATCTTGACATTTTTTTCTAGAGAAAGACTCGTACAACACGCACATTGACAATGTCTATGAGAAACATGCAATATCCCTCCTTTCTCTTCATGTTTCCCTTCATTTACCAACGGAGCCCTAAAAAGGATCCCAGGCTTCACGCAGAGTTACTTACTATGCAAGTCGTGTAATGCACAAGAAAAAAACTTAAAAAGTTTACAAAAAATATACAGCGAGTAGTAGCTCTACAACACTTTATGATTTGGTGCAATAATCTGTCTCAGGAGAACAATAACTCGTAATGAATATGAGAGACGGAAGGCATATTGAGACTGAGGAAAAGGGTCCGTGGGAGAGGAAGGGGTAGCAAAGTTCATATCTGCGATCAAATAAATCATTGCCTTTCTTTTCCCATTTTACATTACATGCTTTCTGCTCCTTCTATCTCCACCGCGTGATACACTCTCCTTACGCAACTCTACAGTAGACATATGCTTATTTCACGGACCGACGGGGAAATAGAAAGGGAATAAGAACAACTCGCTCCAAGAGTTTTTGGGTTGAGTCTCCACGATTTAACATATGGGAGTGTCAAAGATTTCAAAAATATATTAAAGAGTTGCCCCGAAAACGGGAGGGTCGAAAAGGTCTCTCTCTATATAGCCTCAAACTATCTTCCAACATTTTGCGGCTATCAAAAATAATGTACGATGGAGCAGTGGGGATATCAGAACTCTTTAAGAGGTTCCTTGGACCACCCAAGGTCTCATAATGTGTTTTTCCAGTGTACCAGTGCCTGCAGTCTACTTCAAATACCGTTAACCTCTTAATTCAGAGCTCATAACAACAGGCAAAGGGGCACAAGGCATCCTTCCACCTTTCTCCACTTTTCACTGAAAGATACTTCGCTCTTCTCTTCGAGTAACTTCTAAATTCAGAAGATATCCGACAAAGTTTGACAGACAATCAGTCAAAAGTCCTTTGTAAGATTTGCTCTTTCCGTCCCTCGAGTTGCCTATCAATTGTTGTAGAGTTCTGGGTTGAAGTGAAAGCTAGTATTGATTGTGAGAGGGAGCTGTATTAATCCTGTCGACTTATTTTGGGTCCAGTCCCATCACACAGGAATGAGTTTATAAAAGGAAGGATGTGAACTCTCTGAAAGGCGTTGCTCAAGATTTATTTCAAAAGGATGTGGTGGTAGCTGTGATCAATGATGAAAAACAATCCCTTTTGTGTCTGACAGAGCGAGAAGTTCATATTAAGTCCACTTGTGTCCATGTCGCACAGTTGTGAGCCCATAACTTTCTATCACTTTTCATTTAGAAGGGATCAACTCGCCCTTCGTGATACACAGAGAGAATGTTATTGCCACAAGGGGATCGGAAGTTGGTCTGTGAGATGATGGTGAAAAAGCAACTTAAATTTTTCACTGTTTTTAGGAAAAGGAGGAAGGCAGGACGCACAATTTTTTTCATCGCTATTATTTTGTTGGGGACAAGGTCATAAAACCTTTGGAATATTATCCATATCATTCTTCAAACTCAGCATTATTAAAAGCACAGAGCAGTAAGTGCCACTGCTACACCGGCTCTGGTGAACTTGAATCATTTTATAGCTTCATGAAAAGCTAGTGAAAGTGCGTGCCTTTCGGAGAAACTCTCGCTGGCAAAATCAAAATTGTAGGTCCAACTCATTTTTATAGTAAAAAAACTAGTAGTCCTTTTTTCTACTCAACTCCCCATTATTGTTATTATACGCTCTTTTGGAAGTGGAATGGGTCGTTTTTTGAGAGAATAAAGAATATTAAAGAAGAAGAAAGGGATGAATGATGACAATGAAACAATGGAAGTTTATATACGCACCCGTTCATTTTTTCATGAGTAGAGTGGGTCTGTTCATTACTGGGTGAATATATTTTTTAAAAGAAAATGGGTGAACACAATCAGAAGCGAATAAAAAATAGTGAGTGTGCCTCAGTTGGCGAAATGCTTAGCGTAAAAATGTTGAGCACATTAATTGATATTGCTTTTGTGCTGTTAAGAATAACATAACACGCGGAATGATTGAGAAATCCTTTTTATGGATTCTGGTGTAAAAATTTCGCCCCAACAAGAGTAGCACTTTGGTTGTGTCTTATTCACGGATTCATTTTGGTGTGTATACGAGTATCAGTACATAAAAAGCGCCATCATGACAGTCATGAAGATTTTCATTTCACTATCTAAAAGTGAGGGAGGCTTCGTGTGCATAAAATCCATAAACATGAAATCCTCCTTTTGGCAACCTTCCTGCATCCTAGTGTGTCACGTAAGAGTGGAAGAATCATTGTCATGATTTGATAAGATTTTGATATCAAAATCACATGACATTCTCTTTTCTCTCTTTATCGACCCTAAGATTTACGAGATTTTCTCTCCAACCTGGTATCCACCAGATAATGCTTAGTCAAAGACAGACGTGTCTCACGAAGCTATTCACGTGAACATACGTGTAGTTTCCCATATACAAGAAAAACGATAAAAATGTTATATACGTACCTCATCGTCATCCCCATCAAAGATCATATCAAAGGCAAACATTTTCGGTGCTGAGATACCCACACGTCTCTCCTCCGGTGTAATCCCTGAAGGGGTCGTCCCTCCCGGATCAATGAGGGTCACTTGCTTCCTCCTTTTGTCCAATCCTAATATTCCGCTGCTGCTGACTTCTTCCGCGTTGTCACACACTCTCAGCATTACTTTCACCTAAGAAAGTACAAAAAACAGACATAAGAATAAAGCTGCAACACATAGTAATTACTTTTACTGGGATCTCGTGCCACACAAAGTCCGTATTAGTTTCAACAACAATCTTTGTTATATTTCTTTCTTTTTGGAAGGGGGGCCACACATGCTTTATATTCAAAAGCTGTACGCAATATTTGATAGAGAATCATCCTGAATAACACATGTCTTGTCTAATGCCACCCTGGAACACGGTCTCCATAATGCTAGAGTATAGCAAAGTAGAGAAAGGGAGGTTAAACAAGATTTTCTGATTTGGCAACCTTTATTGGATTTGCGATGTGACTCTTTCCTCCTTGAATAATTTCTCATCTCCTTCAGCAGGACTGAGACTGTCACGCGCTCACATATAAGCAGTACGTATTCTATTGTTGGAATGCTCTGCGGTTTCAAGACGTTCATTTGTAACCAAATGTGGTAGTAGCGTCGTTCTCATCTGCAGCTACATTTTTGTATTTGCATAATGATTTGATTGAGTTTATTTGTAAGCAAGTACATCGAGCAAGTTATGTGGATACATATGCAAAGGCGATTATATGGTTTGGAAATAGCAGCGTCTGGTGTCGTCACTTCGAATTTGCAATAACAACAATGATCCTCTAGTCTCTGCGCTGCGGTATGAAAGCTAATGGCATATACACTTACTTAGAAAGGAAAACAAAGGGGAAAGTGAAGTCACATTGATATGAGATCAACATCAGAATGTAATGCGACTTTTGATTATCTTCAACGCATCCCATCGTGTCTGTAGCAGCCACCACTCCAGTGGATTCTGCTCACGCAAAATTTGGGGAAACTCATCCAAATGGGAATCTTTCAGTCGACTGTAAAAACACGGCAATGTGCTCTCCAAAACAAACTTTGAGTCAAGCAGTACTCACGATTTACAATAATGGTTGACACAAGAATGGTGTTTCGCTCTCGTTTCGTGGATTTTTAGAGGAGCGGAAGTGCGATTGA
>JAHZMW010002568.1:0-13064 GCA_027743745.1 Alloscopus bannaensis
AAACTTACAGTTAACTGCAATTGCATATAGGCACATAATATGATTCTGGAAAACTGCAACCAGAGTGGCAGATTAAAAACAAGACTTGTTGCCCGTGTCAAATGACAGTCATGATGTCGTTACATCACGAATCACAACCAACTCTAGCCTACCAATGTAATACTATATTAGTAATACATGTCATTTTTATGCTGATCACACCATTCACACTTTACGGGATTGTTTGGCATACAAACCAGAGTTCAGTTGTAATTACAAAGCTCCGCCAGCCATGGTTGTGCATGCTAATGAGGTATAAGAATGAGTCCCCATTAATCGTGAAAGCGTGATGGAACAGTAGATGATTTCCACTCGCCATCACTTTTCTGAGGAAATCCATAATGTGCACTGTGCTCCAATTTGAAATGGAAACAGGTTATGAAATGGAGGCAAAGCAGTAAGTGCAACTAGAGCCCTTGTCATTATAGTGGTCGTTCTGGACAGTGAATATCTCTTCGGCTTATCGTCAGCAAGGTTTAGCTCAACATCCAGAATAATTGCTTCCAGTGTGCAAGATAATTCTTTAGACGGTAAAACTTAAAGAAGTATAAGCATAGACAAATATTCATAGAAAATGAGATTCACATAGTACCTTATCACTTTACCTACAGTGTTTTCCATGAAAACTTTCTAAAAAAGGATGAGCTATTCTATTCAGTCGAGATACATTGGTATGAACACAGGATCAAATTTTATGACCTTCTCATTCAAACATTTATAAGCTTTACTTTGAAAACATCTTCACCTTCATTTTCTAAATCATGTACGGAAAAAATACGAGCATGAGAAAAAAATTCAGTGCATATCATTACATAACCGTGAGTGAACACTGTCAGGACGGATGTGTGGAGACTGAAGACACTATCGCTTTCATTTTGAACGGGAATTCACCGTTGTCTATTATATGTTTACCATTTATCTTTACTCCAACTTTTTTTAGCTTCACATTAATATTCACGTCGGGATGCATTCGTAAAAATGTTGTAATCTGCCAGCATATTATAAATTCCGTCATTCCCCTTTGAAGGAAAACGACCAAAGGGAAAAAGGATTGGAAGGGATTCTCAAGTAAACAAACTTGAACTTGGATATTATACACCACACACTCCGGACAAAACAAAAAATGTAATCATCATTTGGTTAGAGGTAAAGCACGTATTTCACGCTATATCGAGAAACAAAACGGAGGAAATCTCTGTGAATAAAAAAGTGCTATCCTCATCTCATTCGGCGAGGGTAAACAGAGAAAGCAATAATTTACCGTGTTTTTGCATCTGTTTCGCTGCCATTCTTGCATTATGCTCCGTGTGTGCAATGTGAGTAAAATTAAACTGGCCATTGAAATCGCATACTCCTCTCTCCCTCAATGTATTAGTATTCATTCCATAAATTTCGGTTTCACTCATTCATTATTACACTTGACGATAAAATAAAAAGCAGGGGTTCTCCCAGAGTCTTTTGCAGTGTAATAAGAGAGACTTTTGCACTTGGTAAATCTCTTTTTTCTCCTATCTGAGCACACACATAGTTTACACTCCACACACGAAGGAGAGAGAACAAAGGAGCATGTGGAGAAATCGTCATCTTCTTCATTCAATCCTCTTTGAAGTTCGAACCCCCCAAAAATGCTTTTGCGCAGTTTCAGAGAGCAAGTTTAAAAGGTGCACCGATGCATATGATACCAATGTCATGGGAAAACCTGCGACCAGCCAGACAGAGGTTGGAGAACTTTGTGTAAGAAGGATGTATTTATGAGGGAATCGCAAGACAAAAAGAACGATGCGAAGACCCCTTCCATTGACAATCCTCATGAACTGGATCTCTCACTTTGTTTAGGATTGAAAATATATACGCTGAGCTATTCTCATCTCTAGATTTGCTCATGTGATCTATGGTGCATAATAATAAGCATCTTCTCCGCTTTAATGCCCACTTTGCTTTCAAAAAATGGTATATAATTCAAGTAGCTCCCTTCTGTTCCTTGGCACTTGGAGCTGCATGTGAAATGTCATGTGGAGTAAGTTAAACGTGGAACCCAGAATGCTTCCGTACGTGTAATGAGACTTGAGCAAAAAAGTCACGAGTTAAAAACGGCTTATTTGACTTTTAGAAATGGAGAAGAAAACGACCTGTGTTCTTATTTCATTTGTGTAAGGTTTAAAGAGGAATTATTCTCTTCATTGCATAAATCACGTAGTTTTTGTATTCCCCCATGCAATGTGAGTCAGTAGTGTTTGCTCAGAGGAACAAAAGTTTTTAAATTGCGTTTTACCTGTTTTCAAAAGCTAAACTGCCAGGTACTGCTTGTCTGGGAGTAGAGGCAGTTTCTGTTGATAAAATTTTTAAGTGGAATCTTTGGAGGATTAATGATTCGGAACATGAGTATAGGCAATATAAGCATGGGATATGCTTTATTACCTTGATTCTGAGAATTTCTAGGAGTATATGGGCTCAGCATTAAGCATTCATAGAAGAAATTGTGTAATAACGGGGGATTAACCTCAAGTTTAAAAGTTAATCAGCGCACATGTCCACAATGTCCGATCTGTGTTGGTTAACTGCACTCATTAGATGGTAACAGTTTATTTAGAGAGGTCTTCAATTGATATCCAGATATTTGTAGTGTTCTAACTGCAGAGGTCCCAGACCAAGTTCCATTCACCCGGCTTCTATTGCACTGATCTCTCCTTGGACCGCAGGCCAAGTGTATCTCTGTGCATGATTTGAGTTTAGAGTTGTAACTTTCCTCTCGAAGTTTCGAAACAAAGATCTTCTCGGTCATCTAAACATGTGCAGCTAGCCATTTAGATTTTCCAGCCTGTCGTTGAAAGGGTCAAACGCCTGCATCCAAGCACTATGTAATTCTCATGAGCATAATAGTACTCAAAGATGTCAATCCCGTTTGCAGACAAGCTTTGCATGATATTGACTGCTGTGACGCACTGATTGAGCCAGGAGCGAAACATGTGTAGGCAATAATATTACTTAAGTTGTGCTGCGGGTGCTGGATACAATCGCCAATCATGAAACTTTGTAGCTGTGAAGATTGTGTTTATTTATAGGTCTCAACAGGTTTCGCATTAACGTACGATTATAGGTTGTGTCATTACATTTATATTATGTGTAAGTCTATTTTTAGTCTTCCAATTACTTACTTTGCTATAAATAACTGTACAAGCTGATTGAAAGTGGCAAATTCCACTCAATTGGCTGGAAAGTGATTTATTCATTCATTAATTTCAACATGCGGTTTGCCAATTACGGTTCGCGGATCTTGAAATTATACAACATCATGCAGGCGGATACAAGATTGGTTGAGGTAACAAAACAACATGATGATGGGAGCAAACTCACAAAATTACGGTCGGCAAGAATTGAATATTTTAGTGTATTAGTGTATTTTAAGCGTTTGGCCAATATATTCACCATTGACCAGCGTTAAATTATTTTTTACCCTCCGACTATTCATGTATGACATTGTGCAAACATTACAAACAATATTTCTCTTATCCTAACCGCCGACGTGATACCAGTCAACTCCGGATTTTTTTATCCTTCTCAATACATGTTTATGCATACAAAATAAAAGTGAACATATTATATTTTAATACGCGATGAAATATGATTGAACAATACAAATTTTCATAAAATCTCAATTTATTTATTTGAGATCCTTTCATCTTGGAATAACTCTCTTTGCACTGGGCAATATTGATTAGCATATTATTATTGAACTGTTCACAAGATTAGTTTATGGAAAAGGGAGGAAGTAGACGGTGGTTGTGGGTTTGTTGTGTTGTCAGTACTCTTCAAAACGTCTCTCCTGGTTTCCGCATCATCTCTCACTCTCTCTGAGTTCGTATGTAGCAGCAAAAAATAAGAAAAGTGGCTTGAGACCCATTTTTTCTACGCCTGTCAATGGATTGATTTTTCAACGGACGTTTTGATAAAATATTGAGTCTTAATGATGAAAAGGAGAGCCATTATTTGTGCTCAAACATATATTACGAGTGAAGTAATACTAATAAAAAACGATTATTCCTTCAAGCACCTTTTATCAATAAATATTTTTTATTCCACAACAACATCAGAAGGGACACAGAAAAGAGTGCTTTAAAGAAAGAGTTTTTTTGCTTATTGCATTTTTGGTGCTCCTGTTCCACTACATAACATGGACCTTGCTTTAAAGAATTCTTATTGAGGAAAGAATAATGGACATTTTTTTGCACTTCCAGTGCACATGGTTTGTAGATTCTAAAGAATGGTAGGAGCCAACTATCAAATCATTATTCACGCGACGCGTATCCAATAATTTCTTTTTGCTCATTAAATAAAAAGGGAAATGGTTCTGCTTGTGGGTTGGCGATAACCCAGACAGCATCAGCTCCAAGTCCTTGGATCATTGAGCATCTAGCGACATAATATTGAGCCACCTGGCAATGGCAGAATCATTAAAACCTGTCGTTAAAAAAGGTAGAAGAAATAACTATTTTCAATAAATTCAAATCATTCATGTATAATTTTTTTTGAGATGCATGAAAAATTCTTCACGTAAATGATGTGTAAGATCATTGTAGAAGGTATACCTTTTTGTAAAGTTGGGTAGAAAAAGTAGGAAAAATGTAGACACAAAAATTGACGACACAAAAGCTTGTGGATGGCTTGCGTCTCAGATTTTTCAGATATCTATAGATTTCTTATGAAAAGCTTGTAAGAAGAATGAAAAGGCGTTTTTTTTTCTCTCTTGGTGCTACAAGAATAAAGAATGGTCATTTTTCAATTGATTTTCAACTAAAGATCGCTTTGAGACGTGATGGAGTACAAAGCGTAGTGGAAGGGCAGAGCAGAAATGTGGTGCTCTCTGGCAGTTACATAATTATCTCTAAACGTTGATGGAATGAAGTAAGACACGCTTGCCAAAGAAATACTATGGGTCTTCACTGAATGCATGTTTGAATGTTGACAAGAGACCCCAGAAGTGGGTTTGGTCAACTTTGGTATTCACACTTGGAATGTGTTCAGAGAGAGAGATATATTATGAGGCTGGTGATGCTACAGGTGTGCAATATTACACCAGCCACATGTATTTTTGTTCTGTTCGATGAACAGTGATTTTCTTGTCCGGAAAGGTGATTTTCGTTTGTCAAAGCAAACAACAAAAGGCATTCACGACGATACGATATTCGTAGGCATCCATCTTCCTTTTTCAGCGGAGCGACAAAAAACTGAAAATATTTCCCTGTTTCTCCTGTTTTTTCTCATTGACTTTATGACAATGGAAGCTGAGACGTATGTACTAACTAATCTATTACGTTTGTGCTTGGAAGAATGAAACTTTAGAATCTATACTAGCAGAATTTTAAAAATTATCGTGTGAGTAAAAAATCGTAGGTCTGATTGCTGGACGGTAAGTTTCGACAAGTTAACCTAAGTGTAAATACTGAGGCTTTTTCAACACGCCATCATCAAGTGGGGTCAGGTTTTTTAAAAAGTGTAATAGGTACCTATTACTCCACACTGTTATCTCTTGAGCAGCCGACAGGTCAAAAGTTAACTAAAGGGCCCTCTTTCTCTTCCCCAGGACCGCAATGAAGTTCATTCATTTCTAAACATATTGGATGATTTTGCAAGGCTTCAAATATCGAATCAATAAACAATGAAATGATTGTGATTGGGGCAGACTTTTACAACATTTTGAAGTAACCAAGCTTGTGGTATCTATACTTGCCCGTTTTCAACTTTTCCTGCTGTTTAAAACTGTCAAAAATAGCCACCAAAACCTGGTTCAACCAGATGGGCAACAAGTCAATTGAGGTATTCAAATTAAGTTTTGACCGAGACATTCGACGATTTGAAAAAGATAGATTTTGTAAGACTTCGGACAGTTGGAACTTGGTCTGGTTCGTGAGCCCCATTTTTTTAGAAGATGACTCATGCGAACTTACGGTCAGTATGTAAAAACGTAAAACTCTGTCTTTGTGACTTATGACACCTTTGATAATTCCGTTGGTCCGGTGTGAAGAGAGAGCTTTGAAGGGAAAGGCTTACTCAACAACGCTAAGCACACAAAGTTCTCAAGTTTTTACGACTTCTTTTTTGTTAGTTGCTCCAAATCACACACTGCGGTTTAACCTTCTTAAGTTTCATTTTTCCTTTGTTGAAGTCTGGAAATTCTTTGAGTTATACGACTCACCTATTGTCACTTGCAAAGTTCTTTTTTTAGCTCCTGTATACATTACATTGGTTATTATCCAAGCTGTCCGTCTGAAAGTGTCGACAAAGAAGAATCGACGCACTGGCCACAAAAACGATGATGTCAACTAGATGCAAGAACACAACTTACACAGCTATTTGAGCAGCATACACCATAAAAATTTCAAATGCACAAGAGACATTACGCAATCATCATTTTATGAATGCTCTTTCAATTCAATGCGTGAATCACACTTAGACGTTTGAGCAATAACTACATTAAAATTAAGACGACCATCCTGTGCACGTGAAGATCCACACTGATTTTTTCTTAACTTCTCTCTCGTTAATTCTTTGTTGGGTCCCTGAATTGAAAGCGAAATCATGATTGTATGTTATGTGTCTCAAAAGGGCTTTCACAACATTTGTCTGAATGTGATTTGATAGTGATGACGATAGTTTGTAGTGATGTAGAGCAAAGATTCTCATGTTCCATCATGCGTGTCATAATGATTTCAAGTGTTTACGGAGGCAGTACAACAGTACTACGCACAGCCATGTAGATTTCATAATTTCAAAGTTACGTATTGCTACGTAATCTGTTTCAGGATTTCCTCCGTTGCATTCTTGTTCGAAATGATCTGAAATAGTAGTCAAAATTATCCACTAACCAAATAGAACTAAAACGTCGCAAAAATGCCGTTGCTTGCTTTAGCAGCGTTTACTTACGATCAGCATTTGTGTAAAACGATAGGTACGAAATTTTTGAATCCATGTTAGTCGTTGACTAATACAAACAAATGAGTCATTCAGCCCAGCTAGTGTTCAGAAATAAATCATGCATGTATAACCGCAGGTAGATCATAACAATGACCTCATTGATTTGGACTTAGGATTTTGTTCGGGTACAGACGTTAGAGGTAGAATCCACTAGCGTTTCGTAAAGCTATCGCTTATTCGCCAGAGGACCATCCGATTCGTACCATCTCTGTGAGGATTAAGATAAAAGGGATGTGTCAGGCTAGACGGTGCAACCCTTTGTCCCTTTTGCAGGAGCTCATTTTTCAGTTTTAAGGCAGATTGTTGCCCTTTAACTGAAAGAAAGTCTTTGATGCGAAACAAGCTGATTGCCAATACACGGGGAAAAGAATTATCTACAAAGAAATTATCGATTACTCTACAACAAACGCTTTCTCACACGTTTTTTTTACGAAATAGGTAAACGTATAAACGTACGTGAAATGTTACTGAATTAAACCATCTGAAGCCGACATACACTTAATTTTTCTCACGTTGAAAAGGTCCCCTTGAGTACAACCGTCTTTTAAAAGCTGCAAAGAATAATGTCATGAAATGCGGTGAAAATGTAAATAATTTCATGGCACTCGTGGTATGCCGTGGTGTTGTGTACGTTTTTCAAATATATAACCTCAAACCTTCTCCACTGGGCATGAAAAAAATGTGCTTGATTATCTTGTTCGAATTTTTTGCGTGTAACATTGTAACAAAAAATGTCTGTGTCTGACAAAAAGTACTATAACGTAACGATTTTTTTCGAGGTTAACTATTATGAGACGACTGGCAATGAGATGCTCACATTCACACAAGTCTTTCTCGCCTGTCGTAAATAGATGAAATCGTTTTCGAGTGCTTAAAGAGTACTCAATCCGTGTTTTTAACACCATTTCCAGCCCCAAAAAACTATTTATCCCCTCAATCTGCACTGTGCACAGGGTTATTATCCACTTTTATGATTTTACTTTTTCTCAGCATTTTGTGCGTGTTTTTCTCACCCCGAATAATTCATGTAGGATGCCTATACATAGAAACCTGCACTCTCAAATAACGTGAAAGGAGCAATCGATAAAATTGGAAGAGAAAAAACTGTATTTTTGGGACCAAAAACTCTTCACATTAGCATTTCAAAGGCAAGTGAGCAAACAAACAGATTTTCTGAAAGGGAACCAAAAAGAAAATAAAACGAGAAGAGGTATGTGCGCCTGAATAGATGTCTTTGCCTATTTGAAGTTGCGAAATGTTAGCAATTTTTATGACCCTTTAACTTCAACCTCTTCTCACCATTTTGGTGGTGTGGTGATGATGACGAGATGTTTTTGACTTGTCAGTTGAAGGAAAAAGATGTGTGCGACTGTATATGACCAGTCATTATTACCTAGCGGTTTCCCGCAGGTTGGAGGAAAAAGTACATAAAACGTGTAGGTACATAAATCTTTTTCGGGAGAGAGGGAGCGATTCCTGTTTTCTTACTGAAAATGTAACGAAAAATGTGTGATGACTGTTGAGGAATCTATCATCACAATGATCTCACTCGGGATTCCATATGAAATGCGATTGCAGCCTATCGAAGCAGACAAATGGGAAAGTGAAAAGATTATTGAGGTTTTAGGCACACGGCATGTTGAAGGCGTCGGATGTATTGACGCTCCCTTAAAAAATTTAATGTTCGCTTAGCTCTCATTTCGCATCATTTGGATGAGCCAAGTGGCACTTTATTTCCTATTTCTTGGAGCAACGTTTCAACACATAAAACTTTTCGGGGAGTATGTGCTTAAGTATTTTCCACCCGACTCCAGTTCCGGTCCCGTTTTACGACTGGCTGGTGGCTCACGATGTGCCGGTGGATGGTTGCTGGTGATTTAATGGAAATAAAAGTTTGCAAAGTTATGTTCGAAAATCTCAGGGTATTGATAGGCATGTTTACTAGTTTCTGTCTGCTCTCTGAAGTCGTAATGTCCTCATTTTATTGGAGGTTTTCAAGGAAAAACCGAAAATGTGACGAAGATTTTCCGTCACATCAAACAGGAGTACATGCACGAGCAGGTTTACAGGAAGAATTTTATTACGCATATAATTTCCAAAAATACACAAGTCAGTAAATATTATAGACTTGTTTGTTTTGAAAAGATAGATTTGAAAATATTTTGAAGGCTCTTGAGAATGAAACGTGTGTAAGCTCGGCATATTTGTCAATATTTTGCGGTGGTGTGGTACTACGCACTTTGAGCATCTAAACAGGATTTGGATTTTAAAGAATTTTCTCAAAATTGTTTCAGCTTAAAATGCTCACGTACCCTTAGAAAACTGTGGTGCAATATTCTTCAGACATGTCCTCGTGTGTGTAGTGTTGGACAGACACAGATACTAATCACTCTCGTGATGAACTCGGCATAATTATTTCACAACATTAATTTTCACTGTCCGTGCATCGGCGCTGTGTTACAAGACATTTCCACATTGTAAAATTGAACTTTATAGTAATTCGGATTGCGCAAGGTGCACCACATTTCATCCCGAGTTTCGTGAGAGTACTTAACATTCTTTCACGCTGTAAAGTCCAAAAGCCCTGCCAAAAGTCGTGAATGACATGGTATCAAGTAATTTTTACCCCTCAGTAATAACATGATGGTTAGGTGGTGAGATGGAAGCTGATAACTTTACTGTACGGCGATGATGATTAGTGTCGTGTTGTGATTAAAGATAATCAAAAGAGCTCATCTTAAATTTCTCATTTTGTATGCAAAGTATAAATTGAGTGCTTTACCTATAAATTACCTCTTGATTGCCGAGGTTGGGGGAGAAAGCAGAGAAGACTGGTAATGATGGTCTACTTTGAATGTAGATATTTATACGCATCGTTTCAGTCGAAATTTTTGCACAAAAAGAGGAGTGCATAGTATTATTTTACAATATACCATGATTACATCAATTCACCAGATTTTTCCTTCTCCGATGGCGAAATCGCTGTTTTCAATATCTTTTTAAGCATTCCTCACGAGCACTAGTTATCACGTGGAATCAGCCAAGAGTACCACGACATTTGCACATCACAATGCATCCGTAGCACTGCGTATCACAAAGAAGTTCGAGAATAAAAAGACGATTTCATTCCCAGACGAGCTCGGTCAGATTAAGAGTTGAGTGGTTTGTTTTGATTAGGTTTTCGCATGCTGTACTTAAGATATTATCCTTCTGTTAATCTCGTATTGATTAGTTTAGTGAGTGATTAGAGTCTGTCAGAAACAAGTCAGTTGAGAGAGAGAGGGAGTGAAGCGATTGAGAAATAAGACTTTTAGGCGAATGTGGAAGAATGTTAACTTGATAGAAATAGAGGGTGTGCTGCTACAATGTGCTTCGGTATACGGACCACACTAATATGTTGTATACTTTGCTAGGAAAATTTCTTAGGATTTTTGAGGTGCAAATCTCGAGCAAGCGGTTAGCACACTTGTGATAACATGCGGTTTTTTCTCAAGGTGCCTTCCTGGAGAGAATAACATCGTCACTTTTAAACTTTGAGCTTCACTCACCATCAGCCATTTCGTTGTCTCTTTGAAAGGGCTTTTTACAAACAGGAAAACTCACAAGAAGGAAACCCATAAAATCAACCCCACAAATGGGCCAGTTGGATGGAACCTAAAAACGCAAAAGAATTTTTCAAGCCATTTATTGGAATCCGGAAAAATAAAATGTCTTTTCTTTTATTTGGCCAAAATAAATATAAAAAGAGCTCTTTCTATTTTGAGGAATCACAATGGTCGATGGTGTTTCGATAAAGAAACATTTTAATTTGGCCATGACCAGTATCAACGTATTTTCAGACCTTATTCCCCTCTAGATAAATAAAAGGATCATTCTGATCCACCGATTTTTTTCTGTTCCTCACAAACGGAATTCGGTGATCTGAAGTTGCACGAGTCGAAGCTTGATCTGGCCGGCGACACTTTATTTCAACGAAAGCAAAAATAGATTCTTAAAAATTCTTTTGAGATTCCATTTGTCTCGCTGTAACTTTAAACAGGATACATTAGAAATGGTACATTAAGAAGCACGTCATCACTTGACTCAAAAACGTGTCTCTGCTCATAAAATTGGATTAAATGAGCAAAAGCCATGCGAGAGAGTGGTGAGCGAGGAATGATACAAATGACAAATCCAACATAACGCGCGTATTAAAAAGTGCAATTCAAGCCAATACATACAAACAAGTAGATATACCCACGAAAAATAAGTGTAGATGTGATAACCGCGTCATATGTCACATACGTCACCCTTTTCTTCTGATCGCCACCATAAACCACCACCACACATCACCTTCTCTCATTCTTCTCTCATTACAAATCCTCGAATCGCATTTCACACTTTTCAAACCTCTCTGCCAATGTATCTAGCACTGCTGTCTTGAGCAAAGTGTTATAGGCAGGTTTGCCATTTGCTATCATTAACTAAAAATTATGGTTGCGTGCTTAAAAAGAAACTGATGAAGGACCTGCCTTGCGCAGTACTGCTACAGGCAGTCCTTTTAAACCTATTCACGCCATGCGCCATATGACTGAAGCACGAACAGTTTTTTACTCTTCGAAAAGCTATAAATCAACAAGAGTTGTGAATGAATTGGAGGAGCAGCCTTTCTTTAAAAAAGCTGTGCAATCGGGTCATGTAACAAAGTCATGATATCCATTACCGAAGATTGTTATTGTTAAAAAATTGAACTGAAAAGACGTGTGTATGCGTTTGTAGCATAGGAGAAAATCTACTGATCTGGGATGCAGCTTGTCACTTTTCCTTGCAGGCCTCCACCCCCGCCGTAACGGGCACCGAAAGTATTTCACCCCTCCTAGCACAGCATTAGTATTATTATACTTAAAAAACTCTAAAGGAATGCTTCATCCTACACTTTCCAGCTTGATAATGTGCAACCCAAAACCGCAGAAATGTTTTAACCGTCTCATATCCCCGTAATGTGTGATGTGTCTAATTTTTTACAGCTAATACTCAACATGACACTTTCCGAAAATCACATTACCGTCCACCTACAAACCATGTATCCGTAGAAGATTCATACAAAGTCTAGTGTGCAGGTCAGGATCGTTTTTTATGCAATCATTACTCCTCTCTCTCTCTCTCTGTCTTTTTATCCTTCATGGGCACCGCCAAACAAATGCGACACACTCGGCACACATTTTTTTAAAACTCTCGTTATAAGTTTTTAAAAATCGGTTTAAAAAATTTGTTTGAAACCCACTCCAATACAAAACATCCGCAGTTCTAATTTCGCTCTTTGAACATGTACTTTTCTCTCGTAAAAGAAGCCAATGGAATTCTAAAACGGTCTTCAATGTGATGTCTGCGACGCAGTACCTACGTTATTGTTACTTTCTAAGCAATGGTGCATAGGGAAATGAGGTTGAACCGTGAAGCATAAAGATTTGCTGGAAGCTCCTCTCTCTATGAAGTATAAAGCAATAATATAAATCAGAATGAAGAGGAGAGATATGAAAAAATCTATTGGCATCTGCAGCAGCTGTGTTGAAATTCTGTAAAAGGTCTCCGAAAGATCATTTTTATGCACAGTACACTTTGCTCTCCGCCACACACTCGTGTAGGGATTTATTCACAATAGTTTTTCGAAGCGGGTATTACTTAGATTGCTCACAAAGCGAAAAAGGTATACCCGTTCTGATGATGATAGTGTGGTGGAATGATCATCATTTTACTTTGCCATCACTGACTGTGAATAGCTTGAATACGATGCGGGGGTATATGAAAGTAAAGCCAAAAAACCTGAATTTCAAAGAGGCTTCGGAGAAAAATAATAGAACAAAGGAAATGGCACGCGTACCCACACCACACTCGTCATAATAGTGTATACGAAATATGAAATGTGTTTTTGGATGAAACCTGTAACGGAATTTTTTTCTCTTGGAAAAACAGGGAATGCATTTTATACAGATAAATTTTCATGGATAAAGCAGCCATTGTCATTGAGGAAAATATCTTTTCATAATATCGCATCTCTTCGGGGGGAAATACTG
>JAHZMW010002569.1:0-18329 GCA_027743745.1 Alloscopus bannaensis
GACGGAACTCGAGCAAGTCATTGAGGAGGACGAGGATTTCTATCTGGAAGAGCTTAACAGCGCCGGCGACGGGGATGAGAAGAGCAAAGGTGGATCTCAGGGGGATATCAGTGGAACATCTGGACTCGGCGACAGCAGCACCAGGGTGAATACAGCGGGACGAGCTTCCGGGCAACCGAGGTCGGTGTCTGCGTCCAGTATTAGCTCCATCTCATCGACTGTCAGTATCAGAACCGCGAAGGCTGAGAGGAGACTGAATGAAAAGTTATCCAAAGAGGTAAGACAAAGCAAAAGGTGCAATTTATTTTTGAGTCCACTCTGGAACTAACATCGAAATGCGTCTTGCAGCAGGGACTTCGAGCCATGGAACCATCACTTGACTTGGACCTCAGCCCTTCTGAGCAGAGAGCTTTACAAGCGGAAAAACGAGCAGCTTGGCGGAAGGCACGTCTCAAGTCTTTGGAACAGGTAATTAAGGCTGCCGACTGAAGTCATGTCAATTTCTGATATAAATTCTGACTCAATTTGATTAAATGAGTGTGGGTGCCTTGTTTCTATAAATAGGACGCAGTCCAGGCTCAAATGGTACTTAACAGAATGAACGAGCTCATCGACAGCCCTCCCACCGGTCCAAACTCCAACAACCAAACGTCAGACGATCAAGGCTCGTCTGAGAAGCTCGACAATGACGGGGGTGGCGGAGGTCGTGGTCCCGATGAAGAAAACAACGTCAGTATTGTAAGCTCACGAAATTACTGATCCCATTCTTTTTCTCTGATCAACATCATGTTTTCCATCGCGCCTTTCTGAAGAAAAAATAATTAACTTTTTTTCTTAAATTATTCTTTTCCATTTATACTAATACCAATAAACGACTTCTACTGGCCATAAATGTCTAGCTCAAATAGTAATTTTGCAGAAGAAAGAATATTTCTTTGAATTTGCTCAAATTCGGAGAATGCCTGTAATAATGTTCTATTTGATTCTACAATTTGTGTGGGGTCTCCAGAAGAGTAGTTCCAAGTCGTCTACATACAAATCAAAGAGTAGTACAACCTTCACCTCGACAAACCAGCCGCCCACTTTCCACGATACGGATGACTCCCCTGATTCCGAGGAGCTTCCAAAAGTTCATTTCCCCTCACTTCTCATTCGCAAGAAGTCCGCCGGGCCGAAAAAGGTGGTGGGTGAAAGGGAAAGGGTTGTGGGGGAGAAAGTCTCTCGCAAAACGCAGGAATGGTTCAATGAGGCGACGGGGAATTTTGAGATTCGGACGGTTGAAATTATCGAAAAAATTATTGAGCATGAGGTACTCTCATACAAATTACATAGTTTCTCATTCACCAATATAAAGCACACTTTGGCACATAAAAACTTTCTCCACTATAAAATATTATCCCTTACAAAACAGTGGGACAGAAAATATACTGCGAAATATATATTCTTGCGGTGCACTTGTCTGCACACTGCATGCACGTAATTTGTACATACAACAAAATGTATTGTTTTTCATAGGAATATGAGTTTCATGATCTTCAGCAAAAGACCAACGCTAGTGCACCATGAAAGTTAGTACGATTTTTTGGTTGATCTTGATGTATACCCGCTTTTCACATTTTGTTGGTAGCACCCTCACCAACCGCTCACAGTAATCAATAATTTTCCAGTCATCATACCAGGATGATTGGGAATATTAATGTGAAACATATCATCAAAATACATGCCTTTGGAAACGATTTTTAATGTTTTAGCATCATGTACGCACTGGTGCACATTATTTGTAAGGTAAAACAGCACAATAGCTTCTGCTGTCCAATTGTACTTCACGTTATATGTCTGTAATTCTACTGAGGCACTCGTGTGTAATTAATTTCTTGTCACGTTTTAGCTATTTGATATAACTTAATTTCCAAATGGAAATGCACGTTACTGAATGTTACTTTCTTGCACTTTCTAACTTTTTCTAACTCCTCAGCACTTTTACTATATTACTAAAAATCTGTCTGCTCACTGTTAAATGTTCACTACTTTCTTATTGCTTACTATTGTTCCTCTATCCTCTGTGTGAAATTATGAGCATGTCCTGTGTTGAGTTGTTATATGCTTAAAATTGCCTTCTCTTCCAAGGTGGAGACAACTGAGCAGAAGATAATCTCAATTGAACTCGACAGTCCGCTGAAGTCACCATCTTCCGTGTCTGGAGATGAGCCACCACCGACTTTCACCACTGAAGCTACGACTACCACCGGTGGGGGTGGCGGAAGAAGAAAGAAGCGGAAGGGGTCAAAGAAAAAGTAGTGCATTACTTAACGTATTGTAGCTAAAAACGTGTACAATCTGAACTTTATAGGTATATAATATTGATTTTTGCACAAATTCCCAGTCCTAATTCAGGTGATGTGTAATACATTCACAGCTATTGTAGCTGATGATTAGCTCGTATTTTGTATTTATGTACCGTACGCAGTGATACGAACCCTCCATTTCACAATTTCCGTCTCCAACAGGGCCAAAACATGTAGTTTTTAAAAATTGTCGAAAGAATAGAAATGTTTCTAGTATTAAGAATATTCAATATTATTTGAATTACAGCGTCTCAATGAAAAAAATGCATGAGTTTTTGAGTACAAGAAAAACAGAAAAAGATGTGACAAATTCATTTTTAATATCGTTTAACTACTTTTTATTCCAGGTAAAACACATATTGTTGCTTGTACTTTTAAATAAAGAAGAATATGAACACACACAACATGTATTATCTGATTATTTTAACAGCATTTGACGGGTTAAAGTTTCATTGACGAACGAGTTCAAGTTTAACGAAACCACACCGGTAAAAAACTACGCGTGATTAAGTATTTAATAACAGATAATACTACAAAACCACACAGGATTATAGGAAACTAACTACCTATGATTTCTTTAATCAAGTGCACCGTGTCCTCGCTTCGCAACCTTCTGAATTTGAGAAAACCCACTACAAAAAAATAATACAAAATTAGCATTGAATTAGGGCTCGAAAATTGACAATCATATTGACATGTTGAAGCTATATTCAACTTGGCAGTAACTTACTCTTTATCCCTATCCACCATCCAGTAATTTTCAATCGCATCCACAGCCGAGAGTCTCTTTGTGAACTCGTGGTCATGAGTAATCACAATCAATTGGAAATTTCTTCGTCCTTGCATCTTTTCTGCGAGGCTGTTACAAGCAAAAACAAAGATATATTGTACTGCTGGTAGAATTTAAAAGTTTTCGTAATAAATGGTGAAAGGAACACTTACTCCGCCAACGCTGAAGCCAGAGAGTTTATATTTTTCTGATCTAAATTTGTTGTCGGCTCATCCAATGTTATTATACCGCATCTGGCTCCAAAGGACTCAGCAAGTGCAATTCTTATGATTATAGATGCAAGAACTCTTTGCCCCGCACTACAACGACCTCTCATGTCAATTTCAACCCCTCGACGGCTCATCACAACCCTAATCACCATCAAAAGAGGAATTAGAAAAAGGAACAACTTTTGAAGTTTATAATGAGTGTGAGTACCTGTAATTATACTGTTTTCGTTTCCCCCCGCCCTCCTTAACCTTAACTTTTGCATCCACCAACTTGTTTTCCGCATCAGTTTTGATCATGATTTTGTCTATATCGTTTCCCTTGTAAATACGTCTCCAATACTCAAACAAAATTTTGTTAATTCTCTCCATCTTTTTGTGATGAAATTGCATGATGGCAAGATCCAGGGCGGTTTTGTATCGACCAACATCCCTGAGAGCCTTTTCGTATACAGTTTTCTTTGCGACTCTTGTTACGTAATCCTTTTCCACATTAGAATAAATGGGAGATTTCAACTCAATCTCTAATTCTCTGATGGACTTGGTGAGTTCTTTCTTCGATCCATTCAGCTCATGGAATTTAGCTTCTGTTCTTTGATACTTTGTTTGAACCTCACGTTTTTCAGCGGCAGCTCCACGATCTTCAGCCTGACTGAGAATTTCCTCTTTTTTCTTAAGTTCAACTGTCAGTCGAGCAACTTCCTCCTCGTTTTGTTTCAACTCAAGATTGTCATCCAAGTCTCGCTGCCTCAACTGGAATACATATATATTAGTAATATTTAAAGCGATTCCAATCTGAAAAAATTGCTATATAACCTAAATTCCAATGAAATCCATACCTCTTGGTTTGCGATATCTTTCTTTAAGGCATCAATTTGATTAAAAATCTCCTCCTTTTCTTTATCGCACTGAGCCAATTTATCTTTACACTCAGCCACGCGTTGCTGAATTTCAGCAAACCTGCCCTTTTTCTTTTCAAATTCCTCAACCTTTTTGTGCAACTCGGAAATAGTATACTTTTGCTTATCCATGTTTTCCTTTTCGGTCCGGAGTTTCTTCAATGCTTCATCCTTGCGTTGTGTGCATGCTGACTTGTTCTTGTTTGCTTTCGCAATGTCATTATTCAGTGAAGGCAAGCTTTGAGTTAGTTCATTTATCTTTGCCTGCAGATCTTTTGTATCCGCCTCCAGTTCTTTCTTCTGAGTTTCTAATCCATTACGATTTTGAAGCTCAGCGGTAATTCGAAGTTTCTCTTTCTGCACTTTATTTTTCCTTTCTTGAAGCTTGGCCAACTCGTCTCGCATTTTATCTCTTTTCTTCTCTGTGCTCTCTTTCTCAGACCGCTTGCTCTCCACCGTTTCTCGCAATTCGCGAAGCTCTGACTGCGCATCCGAGAGAGTTATTTTGCAACCTGCCACACCATCAACCAAAAACTAGCAATGCAAATGATTTATTTCGTACAGGTTAATATGAAAATATGGTACTTACGCTTCGCTTCAGGGTCTCTAGAATTTTCTAGCTTGTTTTTCTGATCCTCGAGTTTCTTAACTTCTTTTTTGCATTGTTCGTAAACCGCAACATCGCTACGAGACTTACTAGCTAGGGAGGCATCAGTTTCTAAAATCTGGATCGTGGAATTAATATCTTCAATGTCCTCCTCTGCCTTACTAAGGGATTCTTGTAATTCGTCCCTTTTCTTTTCTAACTTTGGAATAACATCGGTTTCCAAACGCTCACACTCGTCCCACGCAGGTTTCACTTTTAGAATCTGCTCCTGTTGAGACTTGAGGGATTCAATTTCTTCTTTGAATTTCGGAACGTCCTGTTGCATTCTAGTTATATCTCCTTCGACCTACAATCCAATTTGCATTCTTAAACTTCAACTACTCAACTACAAAAAATAGATTTGAGTAGAAAGACCACTGAACCTCTTTAATCAGCTTCTTCGTTAGAGCCTTTGCTTCAAAATCTCGTTTACATAGTGGACAGCAATCCCTGCAAACAAAATGTTAAAAGGTCCATTATTAGTTTCTTCTTTTAACAAATTAAGGCTTTGATTTTGAAGAATATTTTATTTATATATATATACATGTACTTACTTTTTATTAAGTTTGCTAATATATTTCTTGTAAAGAAAACTAGCTGCCTCAGAGTAGTAACAGTCGGTTTGCTTCTTCTCTAAGTTTTCAGACACCTCTGTGTACATTGTACTATACTCTTTTCCTTGTAGAACATCAGAAATCTGTTCTTTTTGGTCTATGAAATCAAAATCGACATTAAATTTTTAATAACGTGTCCAATTTACACACAACCTTTAGCTTGTTCTAAATGTTGCAAAATGTATACCCTTCAGCTTATCTTCTTTATCCGTCAATTCTTTTCCAACTCGCTTTAATTCATTTTTCTGCACTTGTGAATTAACTTCACGCTTACTAAGTTCAGACTTTTTCTCTCTTAGCTCCTTTGCCTATAATGATTAGATTTTCAGTTATTTACTCACAACCAGCAACCAGCGACAGGTAAATATGTGTAAAGTTAACGGGACTATGTATTTTCACGGACCAATATGTTTGCTTTAGTGTCCACGGTTTTGGCCAAATTTTCTTTCGGGATTTCACCCAGCAGTGCGGTAAGATCGTCTTCGACTCGGCTCATGCTACAATAATCCAAGAATTACATGAGTTTTCAATTGTCAAATTTGATACAAGGACTGTAATGACTTGCACTTACATCTCATCTGAATCCTTTCCTTTCTGTTCTATCTGACGGGTCAACAATGTGATTTGCTCCATCTTACCCTTGTCCCGGGCGAGCACATTGATAGTATCGTTAAGGCTTGATATTTTAGTATCGATTTCTTTCACCTCCACTCCCAATGTTTTTATGGAAGTTTCATATTTTTTTAAAGATCCAGATTTCTCTATTGTTTCAATTTGTTCTGCATACTCTTGTTCTTCGATTTCCATTTGTGCTAAAGCCTCATTAGATCCATCCAATGCTTGAAGACGTTTTGTGACATCAGCATGTCGCTTCTTACTCTCTTCCAATTGTTGGCGTTTCATCTTTTTTTCAGTTTCAGTCGCAGACAACTTTGATCTTACGTCATCGATAGCGGTCTGCAGTTCAGCCTCCTCTACTTCAAACTCTTCTTTTACCTTTTGAAGTTCGGAGTCTTTCATTCTGAGAGCACTTGTCAATGTTTTTATCACAGCATCATACGACAAATTCCCAGACTCGTGTTTACAAGCCTCTAGATAGCTTGTGAAGGAGGTAGACATTGATGCCTCAGCTGAATCACTTTTAATTTTCTTCATTGCTGAAACGATATCTAACATCAACACATTTAAATCCTTTAGGCGTTTTTCATTCGCATTTTCTTCTTGTTGAAGCATTCCTTCCTCTTTCAGCAAACTAGTTCGCTGTGAATCTAACTTTCTGTATTCATTCTCCTTCGATGCCCGTTCACGCTCAACCTAAAGAAGAAATCATAGAAGATTAGCTAAACACATTTATGTAAGTAAAGTACTTGTTGTTTAGAGCACTTGCCTTTTTTAGTTGGTTTGTTTTGCCAGTACTTTGTTCTTTAAACTGAAGAATAAACTCTTTCAGTTGAGTAATTCCTCCACGAAATTCCTCCTTGATATCTTCCCGTAGTTTCTTGATTTGTTTTCCAATGGCATCGATCATAGTTTTCTTCTCTGCTACTTCACTCTGTTTCTTGGCGTACTCTTTCTCCAGGGCTTGAAACTCCCGTAGTTTAACTTCCATTGCTTTAATTTCCCTTTCATACTCAATCATTCTGTCATTTTGTTCTCGCAGTTTAATGCGTTTATCATCCAAATCCCGTCTTTTCTTAGCGGCAGCATCACGATTTTCCTTGACATAGAGAAGTCCCTCTTTCTCCACTTTAATTTCTGGAAATTCAAGTATTCGATTATTATGTCATCACTCACATGCCAATTCAGGTAGGTGCTTACAAGCGCTGTATAAGAATCCACAAACTCCAATTAATTCAAATCATATCTTACTTCCTTGCAGTTCCTTCTCCTCTTTCCCAAATTGATTAAGACAATTGTTATAAGCTGCGGTATTAAAAATTGAATCAAATTTCTCCTTGACTTTCTTCCCTTCGTCCAAAGGCCAACAGGAGTCTTCTTGATGACAAAAGATAACGTGATTCAAAACAGCTTCAGAGACACCCATAATGCGGCACATTTCAAACTACATAAATTCCAAAAGCAGCAAACCTTTTAACATCTTCGCAAATTCACAATTATTCCCACATTACAAGAAAGAAATTTTATTAATATGAACTTCAATCAACAAACCTTGCAATCTGCAACTTTATTTGACAATTCTCTGGGCTTAGCACTTTTACTCATTTGAACAGTCACTGCAGCTTCCAACTGGCTAAATGTGAGATCCCCTTTCGCATTTTTGATGGCAGCTTTAAGCCGCCGACTTGTGGTGAACGTTTCACCATTGGCACCTTCCAGGATCAGCAGAATCTTTGCTATAGACTAAAATCAAAAGAAACACAAATTGAAAGTATAAATTCATGACCAGTCGGAAAGGTGGCATTTTAAAAATCTATTCATACATCTGTCTGATTGCCAAGTTTCGGGTCATTGATGAAAGAAGCCCCATGAGCACAATTCGGAGGAAGCTGGCTTGTAATTGCAAATTTCAGCGTCTCAATGATGGTCTACAAGAAAGAGAACTCAGTGTCAGTTAGAACTTTCGTGTAAATCCAACTCGCCCAGCATAAAGTACAAAGAGCAATTTCTTGAACTCACCGTTTTACCACTTCCATTGACTCCTAATATCAAATTTAACGGACTTTCAAACTCAATCCATTGTCCCTTATTGTCCCCAGGGCTAAAACTCCGAATTCCCTGAATACACAGCTTCTTCACGACAGACATCTTGCTCACAGCTCAAGCAAATACTGTTACTCCAACTGAAATTAAATACATTAAAAAAGTCATTTATACAAGTCCGCCGCACACCAAACTCCAAACGTTCAAAATCATACACATACAACATATATATATTTTAAATCAGTACTGTCGAATCGACCTGACCTTTTTACAACTAATTCATCAGTGTCCAGCTACGTATTCAACATTGACAATTTTTTTAAAAAATCACATTCACAATGTCAAACTCTACTTTCAACGACATGAGTCATCCTTCTTTTATTCTGACAGTTACCTATCACTGTCAACTGCTAGTATAAACAGTTTTCTTGTCACTGGACAACTCCAGAGAAAGACGAATTCACTGATGGATGACAATGAAAATTTGTTTACTGTCATGTGAATTGTATGAATTTGTGTCTTCACTTCAACACAAAGAAGTTTTCTTCACACGTTTCACACTTCTCCAAAATGCATGCGGGTGGGCAATCTGAGCTCCATAACATTTGTGTTGTTCCACACAACTGTTTCCCGGCCTTTTTCATCTAGCTCAGCATCTTGACGTTTCATTTCATACGTCTCACCACAAACCCAATGCCTCACATTGCTCCCTACATCCATGTACCCACCATTTTTTTCACATAGACTTTTCTGAATATCGCAACCCATGCAATTCTTAATTGCCTTCCATTTTAATCTGCACATAATCGACATCTCTCTCTCGCGTGTGTCGGCTTATCAAAGTCAAAGCTTAAATATAGAACTTAGGCGTGTTCTCGTCGTAACTTTAATCTTAACTTTTTGCATAACTTTTATATAGCATTGTATTAATAATGTCTCCACTGCACACAACCCAGAAAGCGCAGAAGATGGCATAATTAGGTGTGTGTGCTATATGGATACAACGTTTGGAGAGTAAAAAAAACGTACTCATTTTGTCATGACTGTTTTGTCCTTGCAAATTGGCAGAATCAACGTAACTTGTAACTCTCCGAGACTCATGTGCTTCACAATTTACAACTTGTATCACATTCATATTCTTCATTTGGAACGTTGCAAAACTTGCAGAATGCCTTTCATTCAACCCTTTTTGCGTTCCGAGTTTTTACCTTTAATACAAGCCATGAGCAGAACGTAAGAGTTTATATAAGACCACACATACAGAATGACTGAAGTAGCTACTTGTGAGCATAGCACAGGAGTAGAAAATCGAGATAAAAAATTGCATTGCAAAACTTGTACATGCACAAGAACCATGATAGACCCCACAGAATGGTGCACACAGAGTTGTGTGTTTGCACACAAAATGTGAAATGCGAATATAGAAAAAGTATTGCTTAGTATGTAAACGCTAAAAGTTTTAGGTGCACATAATTCATAACTTCTGTGTTTTGTAAGAGCATTGCTCATAATATGCTCATCCCTGATTACAAACGTTATGTAGTGAATGTGTGCGCACAAATCGAGCTAAAACTGGAGGTTTTATGATAAAATATATGATATGTGCACAACATTGTATACTACGAGTGATATACTCATTTAAGGTAGTATGCTTTTGGGTATATTTAAAGGAGATGAGTATCAAATCTATTTTTTTCCTAGAGAGAAAAGATCAAAACAACAACATTATAAAAATCTCTTATTGTAAGCAAAGTTGATATATGAGTATAGACTCGATTTATACTTATACCGAAGAGATATTGTTGAAGCAAACTGCATTTCGGTTTTGGGTACAAGTTGCGTTGTTATTCTCTCTTCGCTTCAAAAACAAAACCGGAGGACGCAAGCACTTGTCATAGACTTCGTGAGGATTGCAAGAGCCGTGACCTTGAAAACATGTCAAGTTTGAGAGCTCCGCACTGAGTGATAATCAAACTGGCAGGCTTGATTAAGAGGGGACAAGTTTCATTAAGGTAGGTGCTTCCAGCTCCCTTTCGGTGTGGGGAGGACATGAACAGATCCAAAAGAGATGATACGATGAGGGAATGTTACAACGCAATTTTCTTGCACCAAGCGTGCACTCACCCGATATCATGATCGCAACTCTAATGCGTATATAGTGGGATGCTCGTATAGGAGTGTGGTGAGTGCTATAAGTTACCTAATATTTTGCAACTTGACTCATAACAAACAAACCACAGCGAAAAAGTGGTATCACTTCTGATTAATTCGGTCCCGCAGCGAGGGACCAGGATACAAATTTGGGGTCCAGAATTCACATGTAAAATGACTCTTAAGAATGTATAATACATGTGTGCAAGTTAAGCTGCAACGTGCGTACTGATATATGTATGCAAGCGTGAATGATGTAATAAGTTGCTAATTAAAAGTGGGAAGAAAGCATCCATCGTTTAGACTCGGGAGGGTTCGTGAGCATGTGGAAAATTACAGGATCCAGAAGCATGAAACTTTCTCCATGAGTGCAGACTGATTTCGTGTGAGAGTGAGTATATTATGTGTGTTGTGAATACTTCTTTGGCAAAAGTGCTACTACGATTGTACTATGACAGAAAAGACGGAACGATCGAGCAAGAAAAAACAAGTAGTACATAATAATCTTATGGTGTTTTTCCTCTGCTCTGCATCACAAACAACCTCAACAAACTCACCACATTTTGCTCCGTTCTTGGGTCTGGCTTTATTGCAATAATCCATGAAAAATTTGATTTACGCACAACACCTTATCTAAAACTTGTGTCACACACTCAGCGCTCAGCGTGTGTGTGAAAGTAAGCATGTTGGAACCGTAACGTGATTCCAGGAGCAATTCCTTCGTCGAGGCTCTGGAATTTTTTGAGAAATTGTGTCTGCACAATTCTGCGGAGACACATACCAAATGTAAGCGTGATTTTTAGGAAACGTTAAACTGAAAAGTACAAATCAAAATATATGTAAAGATAAGAGGAGGAGAGAGTCGGCGAGAAGGGTGACCTTGACTTTTACGATGAAGAGAAAGGCTGCAGAGGTTGACAAGCCGGAGAAGAAGCTGAGGTGGGATGTTCCAAAGACGGCGAGTCTGATAAGGTTTTATAAGGATCATCCCGAACTTTGGAATCCCAGGGTACCTGAGTACAGTAACGATAAGGTGCGGCTCAAGGCGGTGGAGACGTGGTTGGTGGAGAATCAAATGGAACCTGACAAAGGTATATAACAAATTCCAGTTTTATAATCATTAAGGAGAAAGTTAGGATTGTGAAGGCATGGATTTTGTAAAATGCATAATAGATATAATCAATGAAGTGAAGCTGAAACTTCACGGACTGCGTACTTCTTACGGACACGAATTAAAAATGGAGGCTACGAAGAAAGTGGATGGCCAACCGTACATGTCCAAGTGGCAGTGGTACAGACAGTTGTCGTTCTTGAAAGAGGCAATGTGCTTCCGATCCAGATCCGGCTCGGTGTCGTCCACGGTGAATGGGGGAGGAGTGGTTGGTCGCACTACCCGGCGACGGGGCCGAAGATTGCATCAAGTTCTGGTGACCGATGATATGGATCACAATCACAACGACTATTACGGGAGTGATCATGATGGGAATGATATGAAAATTGTCGCCATTGACCATTCTGAGCATGGGGGCTCGGGACATCCTTATTCCATGATGGAGGCTGAGTATGACCACGAGAATCACCTTCCGCAGCCACCACAGGCTCATACTGCTCATGCTCATCATCCCCATCATCAGCATCCAGGGCTTGTGCATATTCCAGTACACATGGAAGATGCGCATCATCACATTTCTCCAAACTCTTCCGACCCGATTCAAACTCAGGATCCACATGTTCCAGGTAGCAACTAATTGCTAATTACATACAGTCTGTGTCATACGAATCTGTCACATTTCTAAACTAATAAGCTGTCCTCTTCTGTTTAGTTGTAACGTACAGGTCCCGGGAACCAATTCCTGCTTCTGTGACTGCAACCACTTCGAGCATGACGAGACATGACAGCTCGTCCAATTTGAATATGATGTGCTTGGCGCAAGCCGCTACTCCAGAAAAGCTGCAGCATGGAGTGCCAATCGACGATCCACGGGGTGTCATTTCTACACTTTGCGGTTGCAAATGTAGATCCGCCCCTCAGACAATTGGGGAAAAGCTGGGCAGACTTGTGGAAGAGACTTTCAGCAATTTGCACCCCGAGTACCATGAGATGGCTCGTTGGGAAATTCAACAGGTTTTGGGAAAGTACCTGCAGAAACCAATACCGTAAAAACCTGACAAATGGAAACGTATCAAATACAGGAGAGGAATACTTTAGCTTTATATTGAGGATAACTACAATTTTTGACATAGTATCAAATTTTTCGATCTGGTCGGTTTAGAAAGGGTTTAGTTAAGGAGTAGATACGTAGACACCTATATACGTAACAAAGGTCGATATAATATACATAGTACTATAAGTGCAAGCTATAAATGCGATACAAATGATGATACATCACGAGCGTACACATTTTCACATATTTATTAAGTTATTTTTTAAAAAGTGACAAATTAACAAATCATTTGTTATATTCCTAAATAAAACGGAAAATCATACGGTGTTTTGAATCAAAATGGAAACCTTTCGTTCGTGTGCTCACATAAATTCTCTTGCAACTGATCACAAAAATATGTAATACACTTCAAAATCTACGTCGTTTCAAAATATCCGGCTTCCAGTCAATCGGGTGGGACTCCTCGGTCGCCTCTTCGTCTTCCTTGTAGATTTTAATAGTTTTGTCGGCCTCTGTTGTAATCAACCTGGTTCCAGACAAGTCGTATGTCATTGCAAAAATTCCAGCCTCAGAATCCATAGAACCGGGTTGAACCTGGGTTTGAATGCGCTGGAAGTTATAGCCTGTTCTCCAGTCCCAAAAGTGCACACTTCCATTATCTGCCCCGGATACCAAAACTCCATCCTTTGGAATAACAAAAAAATCACATCATTCCCGAGACTCTATACCCAAAGTATAATGACGAGTTATCGCGAAATTAAGCTGGCATTATTTTTACAGTATGTACCTGTACAAAAATGAACGTGTCATTTAAATTAACTAACATATATACGTAAAAAAATTAATGTATATATCTTTGACTAGTTTTTTACCTTGTTATACTCCAAATCCCAGCATTTAACTTGTCTGTCCTCACCGCAGCTAAATAAGTACGGATGTCTTGGGCTCACAACTAATCCTCTAACTGTGCTAACATGACCTGTCAGTGATAGCTTTAGTCTGCCACTAGCCAAATCCCAGATTTTTATAACCCTGTCTGCCGAACCGGTGGCAAACCATTCGTTTCCAGGCTCAACAGTGGCACATCGAACCCACCCTAAATGACCACTAATGACACGAGACAATTTCCATGGTGGATGCCACTTGGGTTTCGGCATCGTAGATAGTTTCTTCGCTTGTGCAACGAGAGAATTGGATGTTTTTGTTTTGTCATCCCCACCCCCAAATCCTGTTGGCACCAATGCCTTGTTTCCGCTACAGGAAAAACAATTTATTAATTTAATTAAGAAACGAACGCAAAATACAAAGAACCTCCATCCAAACATGCCGATGTACGCGTTAATTAACTCATTCATTCATTTCAGTGTTCATATACCTGTAGACGGCCAGGGTAGTTTCGGTACCCGCAGGTTTGCCCTCACCCGACCTGTCAACTGCTTGGCCGCCTGCTTCTGCTTCATGAAGATCCGTCAAGCCTTGCGCAGCCATTTCTCGTTTCTTCCTTTCCACAATTGGAATTACCAAGCCAAACTGATCTCGTCCTTTCACCAGTTTCTTAATCCGCTCCCTGTGATGAATTACATTGTATAATTATGAAATAACCATAACCTGTCGCTCCAGTCAACTTATCAAAATTCGACACAGCATTTTCATAATAAATATCGTTTGCTTACGCATCTTCACATATTGGAGGAAGATTTCCTTGATCACTTAAAAACATGTCGTGCGTCCTCTTCAACGACCTGAAGACCAACGTGTGAACGGAATGCTTCTGTACTGGTTGCTCCTATATATAACAGTAATTGCTTTAATCTATGTTATCGGCATTCATACACAATATATACGATATCTACACAGAAGCAAAATCATAATTTCCGGATAACCATCCCCAAAAGACTTAACATGTAAAACTTTATTTGAGTACCTTATCCTTTGAAGAGGACAGCGACTGTGGTTGTTGCTGGTGCTGTGGAGTCATTGATGTTGGGGTTTCGCCCCCAGTTTCACTGCCAGGCGCCACCATTTTCGACCTTTGTCAGTAATCTATTAGTCCTCAGCAAAGATGTTTTAACTTTATATCAACTTTTAAATAAATCTTCAACTTTTTAACAAGCAATATAAACTACATTCGTTCAGTAGTCAAAAGTTTAAAAACTGAAACACTTTAGTCCTAAACTAAACTAAAGCTCCTTTCTCTCCACTTTAACTTTCGATTGGTAAACGATTACTATATTTAACTACAAAATAATTTAGAAAATTATTTACTAAAAGTTGTACTTCTCACGTTTTTTCGGACGACACAGAACACATAAAAACACAAGCTACAGTTCAAATTTTGAGTGCCGGTCTGTATCGCCGAGCTGAGCCGTATGGTCAAGTGACATTTTGGGAAGAAGCATCAAATACTCGCTCACATGCATAGCATGTCAGTTTTTTATGTATGAGCTTTTGTTTACTAAAATTTATTCAAAAGCATGTCCGGCGAGAACACCATCGCACGTGTAAGCGAATAGGAGTTGTGAAAATTGGTTTCATTGATTTCGTATTTACATGTTAACTATTTAGCCAATTTATGTTTCAGTGACATTTAATGATTGGGTAATTGTTTAAGTTCTCAATTTTCAAGGAATTAAATTCCTTCGACTTGAGCCATCGTCGTCGTGCTTTCTTCGGCTGCTAAAATTTAAAAGCAAATTTCTTTTCGGTAGAATTTCCAGTGTTTTTTCAGTCTCCAGACTGAAGAAGGATTCGGAAGGATGTGCAGCAACGCAGTGACACAATTAAACTATAAGAAGATGCTGGTGGTAATTAACAAGTTTATAAGAATCACACAAAAAATACACGAATGAATGATACTTTTATTGGGATGGAATATTCTGAATGAGCGTTTTTTGTGCTTCATTGTCTAACAGAAGAAAATCAAGTCGATGACCATTCACGGGATAACGGGGACTTTGGCATTTGGAGGCATCGGAGTATGGATCGGCAATGACAAGTTCTTCGAAGAATTTGTCGCCCCAGCTTTGGCGTACGTGAATCCGGAGTGGTCACACAGAGCGGCTGTGGTGTTGGCAAAGTATCATTTGCAAAGAAGGAATTTACTGGAGGATCCGCCGAATTTGGTAATAAAGATTGACGCATTAAATGTTTCAGTTCGGGCCTGTTCATGTTTGAATAGGTGCCAAGAATTCAAAGGTGTGGTTTTTTCTATAGGCTACGAAATTTGGGCCATTTGAGTTGTCTAACCCTATCGGAGTTGCTGCTGGATTCGACAAAAATGCCGAATGCATGTCAGGCCTTAAAAGGAGTGGCTACGGATGGGTGGAAGTGGGAAGCGTTACCCCTGTGCCGCAGGAAGGGAATCCAAAGCCGAGAGTGTTCAGATTGCCTCAAGATCGTGCAATAATTAATCGGTATGGTATATAGTCTAGTGTCTTTTTAATCCTGATTATAAAGCGTACTGTGAAGAACGTATAAGATGGCATCTATACTGCTCTTATTAAAATTTTAGATACGGTTTCAACAATGAGGGTCACGACGCTATTCACAAGCGTGTCACCCGTTTCAAGAGTGATAATCCGTCGTTTATAGTAGGAGTCAACTTAGGTGCTAATAAGAATTCTCCAAATAGGATCTCAGATTATTGCAAAGGTGTAGAAAGGTTTAGCGACACTGCGGACTACTTTGTAATTAACGTGTCTTCTCCGAACACCCCTAACTTACGTGATCTGCAAACGTCAGAATCCTTACCAGAATTGCTTCGGGTAAAAATTCATACTTGTTATCCAAATACGTTTAATTTTGGTCCATATTATTAAAATTGAGTTTTTTTTTGTTGTAAGAGTTTCACAAATCTGTTTTCGGTTGTAGAGTGTTATCTACATCAGAGATAAGCAATCACGAAGAGTTCCGGTCCTGCTGAAAATTGCACCTGACATCAGCGACACGGATATTAAGTCAATATGCAAAACAGTTCTTGGCAAAGAAACCCGAGTTGATGGGCTTATAATTTCAAACACCACAGTCAGTCGAGACAATCTAGAGTCCAGTACCGAGCTAACAAATGAGTCTGGTGGGCTCAGCGGAAAGCCTCTGGAAAGAACGAGTACCATTTTAGTTGCCAAATTTTATTCTGAACTAAAAAATGAAGTACCCATAATCGGAGTCGGAGGAGTGTGGAATGGAAAAGATGCCTTTGCCAAGATTCAGGCCGGCGCTTCCGCAGTACAAATTTACTCGGTGCTTGCCTACAAAGGGATTGGAGTGGTTCATTCTATGAAACGCGAATTATCAGAGATCCTTCAGTAAATAGAACAGCAATCATCATTTGTAGAACTTGTATAACATGAGATTTTGTTATAAATTATCAATTCATTCATTTTATTATTTTATTTAATAGACAAAATGGGTACAACTCCGTATCAGAAGCTGTGGGAAGTAGATATACAGAATCAAAAAGTGGATCAGCACCCAAAACAGCGGCAAGTGCTGCAAGATGATAATTAATTACATTTGTATTACACGTAGCTTAAACGGCTTAAACAGACCACCGTCTATTTTACCATCTCATATAAATATTATAAAGTTGTATTGTAAAGGTGCACAAAAATAAAGGATTTTTTAACAATATTTCTGCTACTAAATAATTCTGATGTTATCTATTTTCCGTCGAAGGCGAACTTTTGCCCGCCTCACCCTGCTTCTGTGCAGCAGCAGCCGCCGACAGTTTTCCTAATATCATTGCTTCAAAATCCGCAAAATTTGTCGCAGGTCTGGACGCTGTCGCTGTCGCCGACGATGAACCCTGGGCTCCACCTCCATTTGATGTAGCTGGAAACGTACTGCTCGAACGTTTGGGATTTACAGTTTCTGTCGACTTCGACAACCAAGATAACTTAAAGTTTCTGCTCTCTCCTTCAAACGCTTTGTCTGCAGTTCTCTGATTTCCAAACTCAACAATCGCCGACGTCTTCCCAGCCACAATTTCAGTGACTTCTCCATATTTGCCGAAGGCTTTCATCAAACTTTCTCTGCTCCACCCATTGCCATCATGCTTGTCCCATTTCACTTTCACCTTCGGCACCTCTTTTTCCCGACTTTCACTCGAAATGAAGGAAAACTTGCCTTGCTGCTCCTTCAAAATTTGTTGCCTAATTAGCTCCTGCTCTTCACGCAAAGCCGCACTTCCAGCTTTCCTCAGTCGCTCGATCTCCTTCTGGAGTGATTCCTCCTCCGACAAGTTTGTGGAGTACGCTTTCTTTGACGCTGCCCTCGCAATCGCTTCCTCCTTCGCGGCTTGTTCCCTCCGTTCCAAGTCCTCTTTAAACTTTCTCCTCTTCGAGTCCAACTCTTTGATTCGGAGCTTCGCCTGCTCCTTCGCTTTCAGCGTCCGGTCATAAGCTTCCCGAGCTTTTTCATCGGAAAGAATTTCGAGCGCTTCGGAAAGCTCGTGGAACAGCTCGGCTGCCCTGGGGTTATCAGGATTCTTATCTGGATGGCATTTCAGCGCCTTCTTCCGGTACGCCTTTTTGATGTCTTGCTCTGTAGCGCTGGGCAGGATTTCGAGGAGGTCGTAGAGGTTCTTGTCGGTGATCTTTCGCTTTCCAGACATTGTCGGAGCGCTATTTTACCCTCTGAGAAATGTTTCTCAATTAAACAGTAACTGCAAAACAAATTGTACTGCACCTATTGCTTATCAATCACGCGTGTTCTGTAGTATTTTTTATCATCGTATAATTCACACATGAACACAGTTTAAACTCTCTCTAACCTGCTTATCGCTTGATATCTGATTTCGACAAGAACTTTAATGGGAAATTAATATTTAATCAAATTTTATTAAAATTTGAACA
>JAHZMW010002570.1:0-11545 GCA_027743745.1 Alloscopus bannaensis
GTGGGATAAGTTTACTTACGTAAACTATAGAATAACATACATACGACCGCATGATCAGGTCACCGTATATTCCCGTATAGTACACAGCGCACTTTGTCAACAGCAAGAAAAGACATGAATATTTAACGTAAGCATTTAAGCCTAACTGCTTGCATTTTCTATTCAAGCCATTGCAAAGAAAAAATACCACGAAAGCGTGTATAAGAATTGCTGGTGAGAGGTATTCACATACGCTTTGAAAAAAGGTGATTATGGAAAGTTGATGTTGCTCATTTCTCATACTATCTCGGTGTTTGTGCGTGGTATAAGCAGCAGTAAAACATACGTAATTCATATCGCCAAAAAATTCGGATGGATATACCGCATATGAGAAACGTGTGTATTCGCGTGAAACAGAAAACATTATGGACACACACATATAACCTGTGAAATATTTCACGGGCTACCTAAAACACTGCAGAAGAAAACAGAAAGCTCTCGTAATACGCAGAGTGAAATGAAATTGCACTAATAATGAAATATGCATGCTTTGAGACACACGTACATTTGTGTAGATACTCAAATAAAAATTACTCCACGTCTGTTTACTAAGTCGCTGCCGCATCGTTCTGTTTGTTCGTTATGTGTTAACATCAAGCAACAACATTCGACTGTGTGCGAGTAGTTTTTCAACCCGTTTCTTGGTGAATATCATTAAGGAAAGAGGCATTGCTTAATGCTGAGCTGTAGGTCGGGATGTTGAAAATTTTAACCTTTTCTGCAGTGGCTGACGGGCATTGGGACTGGGATTTATAATTTACACGTGATAAACACATTCTCACTTCGTCCCTCGGATCATAACTGCAAAAATAGAGTAAACATATGCAAGACCCGGACAAATTTGGAATAATTGCGGAAGTAAATTGCAAATTTTTCTAACTCAAACACCTTCTGAACCCGTGTGAGAACATTAGCGTTTGTAGCAGAACCCAAAGTAACTTAATTTCACCCTTTGGCAAATACTGCAATGGCTCTTCCACCACGGAATTGATGCTCTAACTTGAATTTCAGATCTGTGAAAAGAAAATGTCAGTGTCAACACAACCCCACCAGTGGCACCATTTGTTTACGCTAGATTTTTTTCTGGAAGCTTTCGGCTACCAAAACCCATTTCCTCTTTGTAAACTGACAGCTCAAAAAAACGCTACTTTCTATACACTTTTTTGGCTGTGAGAACTCATTTAAATTATTTCTAGGACAGTTTGCGGTTTCCTCTATTTGAGTCGCGTATTGTAAAAGCAAAACATTTATCACGCTACCCCTCCTCCGTGTCTCCTCAATAGATACAAACGTGCTCTCCACATTTCACAAAAACCGCAGTTCGGTGGAATACGTATGCTCCTACTACAGCAAATTCCCAGCTAGAAGAAAATCCCTTTCAATTTGCTCCCTCCAAATCAAACTAACTCGGTTCATATCTTTTATCACGTATTACGTGACGCCATCCCACTGAAAAGATTTAGTGCTCTTTTGATTCCGAGCTGTCGAGGTTAGCTCAACACAAGTGAAATCATCCAGGTCAGATATCACTCCATTTCCCAATAAAATCTCCCTTGTTACTCCACTCAGCGCGTGAGCAAACACAATTGGAAAGGGATTGAGTGCGAAACAGCATCTGTTATCGTATTCTCAACGTTCTCACACAAATGTATGTCATGCCTGTTACCTTCAAAATCCGATTCTAATAAAAAAAGAGCGTGCACACGATTCAGCAGAAAAGAATTTGTGTTGATTTTACTTTAATAAATATACACATCACATTAATGTAAATTCTTCCTTTGCAACCCAAGAGCTCAAGCTCATCTTTCTTGGCACATGGAGTAGACCGAGTTTTCACTTTATGAAAACTCGGTTGGGTGCTCACTCTCAGACTTCAGAGAAATGGCACACGAAAAAATTGTATCTCTTATTCAGATTTTGTATGGAAACACACTCGCCGACAAATCAGATCACATGTCACACGCTGTTAGTCAATCCTTAGTGAAGGAAATAATGGCACTTGGCGCCTCTCCCTTGTAATCGACTAGCGAAGCAAGACCGGCTTTATATGATTTCTTTAAAAAGAGCGAGCATGTGTTTTCAATTTTTTATGCAAGTAGAAAACTGACAGGAAACAGAACTCGCAATTTTATCATACAGTCCCAATACGCCTTTCATATATTCCTACAAAAACATATTTTAACAAAAAAGAATCTCGTTTGGTACTGATGCTTAGACTCAAATTGATGGTAAACTACGAGAAGAAAGTTACGATGATATTTTCCTACTCACAACAACCAATTCTAAAGACAAGATACACAACTCGTAAATCTCCCAAACGTTAAATGTATGTATGAATTCCTTCGGATAAAATGAGCATAATATATGGCGCGTCTATACTTACTGTTTGACAAGCCTAATTCTTATTTTCTTATGATATCAAACACTAAAGCTGTTGTGAGGATCTGAAAAGTTTTAATACGACTCTTGCGAGCAACTGCATTTCTTGGTTGATTGTTCCCAATGTTCCTCAACCCTATTCTTTAAGGCAGAGACTTATTTGTGATCCAGAGTGTAAATGTGGAGCTAGGTCTCCAGAAAACAACCGCCCAGATGAGTAATTAAGCGTCCCAGGAAAAAAACAACGAGGTCTTATTTCACTCTTGGGGATTTTCCTAATGAGTGTTTTCGAGAGAAACGTAACGAGCCAGTGCGTCTGTATATAGTATTAAAACGCTGACATAAAGTTGGAGCAGAAGCGTTTCACAGCCTCTATAATTACACACCTCGAATAAACAAGTGTAGTTAAAACTTTTTTTTTCTCGTGGAGGGATTTTGTTTACTTGAGAGTAAAAAATAGCACACTCATTTCTCAAATGCCAAAACCACACCAAGCAGAGAGAGAAAGCGGTTTTGCGTTGGCGTTATTTATCTTTTATTACGTGTACGTCTGTACTGCTTGCTGATCGTCGTTGCTTTTCCTTGAAACCTACAAGACTGGGAAGATTCTCAAATCACGATTTACTAGTGTTGCATATGCGAAGAGCTCAAGCTTCGCCGAATGAGTGAGCTGCCACCGTGCGATTCATTCCGCAACTGGAAAGCTCCTCAAAGCTTCACTTTCTTCAACGGTTTTTGGTAAAGCCGAGTAAAAAGTACGGCTTCTTCTCAACAGCCCGCTCGCCTGCATCTGTCGCTTGAATTTTGCCTACAAGCGAAAATACGAGAGATATGGCACGATACAATGTTTCTCTGCTGCTGTATACGAAAATGATCAACGAGTCCGCCGTGGTAGACTTGATTCGCAGTTTACTCGAAAATGATATCTGCTTCTTCCATCTCAATCTAAGCAATCTGAACAAAATTCAGGTTTTTTTGTTGTAGAACTCATTTATCGAGAGATCATGGACTGTTCCTCTGCATGAAATGCACTCAACTTCATTAACACATTTCTATCTCCTTCTCTCTAAAGAAGGTAGGATGCAATCTTGGGGTATAAAAGCGCACATTTTTCAGTCAGGTTATAAATTACAATTTTACGATACGACTTGCTGAAGTGTTGATCATCATTATAAGCCATAAAGCCAGGAATGCGTCATGAACCTTCAAGGAAAGTCACACGAGACGAAAATACCAATGAGGTTTGTGTAACAGACAAAAAAGCTCGTGTTTGTTGACCACAACCATATAAGCTCGAGTGTCAAATGTGGCAACGATTTGTCTGAGCACAGATCATAGAGTCGCGACTGAGAGATGATGATCCTTATAAAATGATATGACAAGAAGAGAATGGGCGAAATCAGAAGACACAGAAACGTATGCAGAGGTTCGCCGAATTGTTGAAGTATCTTTGATGGTGTTTATTTCAAAAATTACGACCATGTACAGATTATTTGTAGTGGTGTGCTGTGCTTGACACCTTCAGTTCATTGTATTTTTATTACAGCTCAACATTCCACTCTGCAGTATTTAAATGAAGAAACAAGAATGGTGAAAGAAAAAATTGCTCAAATTTTTATAGCTCTTTGTAGTTATGCCTGTGTGCAATAGGGCCAGTTTTTCTGCAGTCTGAACTAAGTGCTGACCACAGTTGGATATGTTTTTCAACACTTTTCGTTGTCTTCATCACCTTTATGTTTGTCTCAACTTTCCATTTAAACTCGCCTCAAGACCAAGGAAGGGAGTTACTTTGCTCGATCTAATTTGATAAATTCAACAGAAAGCTCTTGAAAATTCGGCCCATTTTCAATTTCACTTGAAAACTGATTGAAATTGCTAACTGTGAAGTCAGTCAGCCACTTTGTGAACGAAATATTTGTGAAGTTTAATCAAAACATTGGATACCAGATGAATATACAGCTATTCTATGAACGGAGAAACCAGTCCGGGAGCACACATATGTTTTAAAGCCGACAATGACTATTTTTATGTCTGTTTTAGTCACGAAACCAATCATTGATTTCTCTCCAAGCTATTATCTTTGCAAGAGAGGTTGGAGGAACAGATAGATTTATAATAATATGATTTACTCCTATGTCATTACGTGGGGAGAAGCCTGCAAACAATAATTACGAGGCAATCCTCAAGCATGTTGGCAGGTAATTAAAATGTTTCAAAAAGCCATCCTACTCTTTCCTGCTCCTTTCCCTGTGTGAGCTTGTTCATCATGTTGTTGATGAACGAATGTGTGCAGAGTAATTTTAATCGATATATATACTTGTTTAGAAAATGGAGTACGCAAAACACTAAACCCTTTACCGTCTCAAAACGCGCTTCATTCTCTCACTTTTTACCTTATGCCTGTGCCTATTGTTGTGGCCTGATATCTCTCACAACAAAAGGGATTACTAGAAGAAAAGTAATTTTAGCGTTACATGACTAACACATAAAAGTGTCATACAACACATTACACACATGGTTTACGCGAGGTAACACACTTGCGCCTTTCAATGCGCTATCAAGTTCCCAAGAAGAAAGTGGAAGGCAGACAATATTGCAGAGTAATCCAGAGAATTACCGATGGTTCACTTAAAGCACAAGCCAATTTGCATAGTTTTATTAGTAAAATCCCTACGAGCAATATCCTAAAACCAATTTCCTTTCGTCCCCACTTGGTTTCCTCCATTCTCTCTGTCTATTCTCCGCACACTCTCTTCGTCATCATTTCGGGCTTTCGTTTTCGCTCCTCTGAATACGAAAAAACCACATGCACAATGAGCTCACACTCACATGTTCACGTAGGAGTGTTGTAATAAGGCCTAGTCAACTTTTTACCCTTTTCCCCAGGATGAGCTCTCCTTTTAACTCAGTTCAATGAAGGGAAAAGTTCATAGGGAACTTCCTATATCCTCTCTATCTTTGTGCCGCCGAAACAGTGATTTTCTCCAAGGAAAAATCACCAGTGCTCTAATTGTAGCATAGTCTTGTTTTTTTTTGTAAAACATGCTTCCAGCCATATATCACCACAAAACCTTATAAAACAAAAAGTCACTGTATGAATCTATCTCCTTGCTTCATAAGAAAAAAAAACGCTTAATAAGCTATCTTCTCTTCTCACCGCTCTCGTCATTCTGACCTCATCACTGTCAGCATGGGAGCATGTTGTTTCATCACACGAGGGGAAGCTAACTATAGAAAGCACCTTTGCCAGGTGGAAAGTGCCTGGTAAAATGGCTGGCAGCTGGTTTCACTCTCTGTCTTTTTTTACATGACATGGCATGACGTGATTGCTCCCTTTCCCTCAACTCATTTGCTCCCTATTGTGTATCGGAATCTTTTCCGAGGGATCAGAGACGCAGTGAAGGAGTTAGTTCTTGTCGTGTGGATAAGCGATACGAGAGAAGGAGAGAGGATAAGTAAACTTTCATTTTCGGATCTTATATAACAATTCCACAATACTCAGATTTCCTGTATGGGTTATCCGTACACACTGGTAGCGTACTTTGTCTATTTCCTTATACGTGCCCGCGATGAACCAATATCCAATCCTCTTTTCGGGCTATATTTATTATTTTTTGCTTACGAGTTTTTTCGCAACGCTCCCCTCATTTTCTCCAGCTTAACTTGATAACTGGGCTGGAAAGCCGTATTTTCAAAACGCACACCCTGCTTGTAATAGGTTTCGGTGGAGAGAGATGGTTTCCCTTTCCCCTCCCTTTCTCCTTGTCTTTTATATCCCATATTCTTACAGTGGTGCACAACGAGTCATTTCCAGTCCTTACTAAATTCATTTCGTGTTCTCTGCTTGGTATTGAATGAAATGAAAATTCGTTTTGACTCCAATAACTGCAAGATGTGTGCCTTCCCGTATGTATGAAAGACGTTATGGAAGTGTGTGAGTAGGCTTCGTATTTTTATACACGATCAATTTCAACCATTTCCTTGTGTAATTTTTACGAAATCGTAGAGGGAGATGTGAAACATGTTGTTCCGCCATTTAAAACCATTTCCCACACAATTTTCTCCGCCACGAAAATCGAGTTTTCCTTAAGCAAATATTTTCTCTCATATTGTGGATATCTCTCCCACTCCTTCGAATCTGATAGCATTGCTTTAGCTCTGGCTCTCTCAAGTGAAATAAGATGCCGAAATTTGAGCCTAGCGAGGGATATTCCAACCATAACCTTTTTGTCGACCTTTAAGGGGTATACGTTTTCCCAATCGAATTTCCTTTCCACTTCCATTATCCTACATGAAATGAAAGACCTGCAGAAAAAGTCACTATTTATACGAGCCCACACACTCCGGGCCTCATGTATGTATTCTTGTGCACCGACCGTATCCCCAACCCTGTTTATTTCTGTGAAGCAAAACCAGAAAAAAATGTTCTCTCTGGAATGAGACATTGTTGAACCACGAGGTATCTCTCTGGATATGTTTCATGTCTGCAGATTAAAAAGCTAAAGAGAAGAAGTACGAAACACTCATGAGAAACCATGTACGACAGTATGATGTCGTAAGTTGAAAACAGAGCGAAATCGAATATAAAGCAATTTGTGATCTGAGAAAGAGCTAAACACACATGGTATGTTTTGTATGAGTTCATATATGGACTTAGGTTACAAAGTTGACTTGGTCATAATAGCGAGAGGAATTAAGGTTTTCCTTGGGATCATCTGTAGAAGAAGTTTCTGAGAACGCAATACTGAAAGTGGAAGCTTTTACCGAGCTCTTAAACTCTTTTTTGGGGTTGGTGAACACTTTTCCGCCGAGTTTCTCGAAAGAGGAAGAGAGGAGAGATGCCAGTTTAATGTGAAAGGGTGGAGAATGTAGTTTCTTACTATTAGTATTTACGAGTCAGTGTGTAATTTCATATCATTGCCATCGCACATTTGTGTGCAGATTGTTGAGGAATCCTGCATGAAATCTCCCGTTTTCGTGAGTGTTGGAGAAGAAAAAGATATTAAAAGGCTCAGGCAATCCCTCTCACTCTCGTTTCATGCATCATGGCCCTTAAAATAGTTCCTCTTAAGGGAGCACGAATGATTAAAACGCGTAATTTAAAACGTGGAAGGAATTTGCAAAAACGGTTAAGAGGGAGAAAAGTCCGTTGCAGATTTCGCAATGTTCACATCTTCGGAGTCTGCAGCAAACTCAAAGTCACTTGTTTTCTTCCAAGTACCAAAATTCAACTGTCGTCTACACTTACTGCACATTTACATGGTTTACATGCATATATCAATTTTTTTATAACGTCTCAGTAAAAGTAGTTCGTACTAAAACAAAGCTTGTCCGAGGTGTATCATGCCAGTTTCAAGTTTTCAACAATTCTGTAATTCAAATTGAAGTTCAACACACGCGTAGACAACAGATTGAATCAAGTATTTATTTATCCGATAGCCAACGTTATCTCTTCCTGTGCATTAGCAAACATCAAACAAATCTATATAATCAGCCTGAGAATGACATCATTCAAGCAGTCTCTGAATCACCAATGTGCCAGTATGCTTTGCATTTGTTTCGTGTGAAGGTACTACCTACTACCGTGTCGCAATGACTGAATCAAGAAAGAAAAGTGCAGTTATTGGTTTAGGTCAGTATAATTCTTACAAAATATAGAATCAAAAAGTCGCAGGTTCCAACAGAATAAGTAAACTAATATTACGTATAAAATGATTTACGTAGATTGCCCAGCATACGAAATTGTGAAATTTTTGGCGGAATCAGCTACATTATTGGGTGCCTGGGAGGAATTCGCCTTGGAGCTGAATACACCCGCGGACACTCATGCATCCTTAAAGCTCCAGTTGTGCACATCCATCATTTCGTACACTGTACTATTCACTAACTTGCTCAATTCGTGGTATCTAAGAAAGTCGAGACAAGCGACTGTTGAAAATTTAATCAAGGCATTACGGAACATCAACCAGCACGATGTAGCGAGTAAGATTTGCAGCCACCTTTTACGTAATACCGTTGATAAATTGTAATAATATATAAATGATCTCCATTTGTTTTTTAACAGATAAGCTGAACGAACAGTATGAATAGAATTGCCATGAGTAAAATGGTTCACGATGAAAGCGATATAATGAATTCCTGTATTCCGATGCAACAGCAGACGTAAAGATTTTTTTTTCTTTTTTAATGTTCAAGCTGCCTTGTGCATTTATGGTTTGAATTTGAATGCATTGTTGTATGCCTGTATCTTTTGTGCAGTCCAAAGCAAGCAACCCAGGTCTTGGAGTGTTGTTTTACTTACCTGCGATAGTTAGCAACTCATAATTACTCAGATTACACAGTGTGCCTTCACGGAGACGATCAAGGAGCGGACCATCTGGCGATAAATCAGCGTTGTGTACTTACCTGTAAGAAAAACAAAGATCATTTTTAAATTAAACTCGAAGATGTGAAAAATGTTGAGAGTAATTTTTATGGTCACTTGAGTTGTAATATTTTCGAATGAAATTTCAAATATGACGGAGGTGGATTTACAAGTGAATTATGTGTGTAGGTCATGCAACAAAGCTGAAACCTGTGTGAGTTTTAAAAAGTTGTTCTCCAACAATTCATTTTTTATTCAAAATGTGGCAGAGACGGGGAGTGCGAAGTAAATTGCATTTTTAATATAATTTTTAATACGTGCGTATGATAAATGTATGCAAATGCTTTCTCGCAATGAATTGAAATTTCATAAATTGCAATAAATGAACCTTGAAAATCACCATTCAACTAGCATTTTTTCGATTAATCAGCAATTAAGCAATTTTAATCGATTAAAAAGTGTGAAGGATTGAGAGTTGCGATTTTATTTATTTATCGACACCAATTTTTTTTTCTGATGTGGGACAAAAATGATCTAACTCAAGTCAATATAATTCAATCTCTGCTATCAGAGTGCATTTATCATTGACTTTTAACGGCTTAAAACGGTACGCCATGGTCTCTAATCTTGAGACGTAATGTTTCCGGACCTGTTTCATAATATGACCTTCTCATTTGATTAACTTGAGCTAAGCCTTTAGTGCGACATGAAATGTGACTGCGTTTTCGATGACGTGCAACAGCCAGTTGAAGCTCGGCGTTCTTTTTCTGCCACCAGGAAGCACTTTTCTTTTGATATGAGAACAACACTGTAATTGATGGGAGAATGCTCTTGGTTTTGGCAGTACGTGAAAGTGTCATACACAACTAATTTATGTTCAACAAGAGCATAGAGCAGGATTAAGTGCTCTCCTTAAGCTACGGTCTTTCCTTGACACAGAGACGTGACGTGGAGAAGTGAAAAATCTTCTGGCGGAAAGTACATCTTTGTCAGCATTGCACACAACGGTGCAATGTAATCACAACAGTACAACTTGGAAAAAAGAGTGCAAAGTCTGAACAAGGGTCCCTAAATGATAATAAAATGGGAGAACCCTCTAAAAAGCAGGTCAATAGAAGCTTTAAAATGATCTAAGTTTCGTCCCCAGATAAAATCCGGAGGAGACCCAGTGCGATTTATTAAAGTGTAGCCTACTCAAACCGAGAAAGGACAGAGAGCGGAAACGACAGAGTGAGAAAGTTTTCTCCACTACTCTCCTCTTGAGCTTCCCACAAAAAGACAGTTTACGCAAAATACCAAGTTTCATTTCAAACTTTTTTGAGGAGTCAAGTGGAGTGAGAAAAAGCATGGAAAAAAGTGACGTATTCTCCACAAACTTTGAGGATGAAGCCAATAAATTTTCACGCCTTCTTTTTCACACGATGTTATGTATGATCCTTTGAAAAACTTTTGGCAGTTGCAGAAAATAAAAAATCTTTTCTCTCAGTTTTTCACTGAGTCGCTTCGAAGAATTCAATGGGGATACACATATACGTAAATACAAGCACAGTTTTTTTCATCCGTAGCCGACTTATAAACTTGTCTCATTCACACAAGTTGCATTTAGAGAGGAAAAAAACTCTGCAAATCCGTATTGATATGATGTCTGTTATCTGTTGAGACTGAAACCGCAACAAAGCGATTCAATGAAAGTTATTGGCTTCTTGGTTTAATATATATAAATACGTGAGTATTTCATCTAAAGTCATTAGTATTCAAGGAAGCTTCTGCGTAATAAGTGTACAATGATGGTTCTCCTTGTAAAAAGCAGACCTGCTTCTCGCTCTCTTTATTGGGCCGCGACTCTTGCAACACTTGAAGCTTGATTTTGTAGAATAAAATTATACGCGGTCAATAATATATTTAAAGGTGGAATTATTGCCTGCCTGGGCTTATTCTCTGTAATCTAATTCAATTGGTGTTTATTTCAGGTAGAAAAGCGCTGAGTACCTATTTTTCAAAACCCAGCAATCTCCCTCAGTCTCAAAGCCTTTAAATCTTGTGTCAAATGTGGACTTGCCAGCAATAACAATAATCAGCTGGTTTGGAGAACAACCTTTATCAGCCCTACCCATCTTTTATTGAATTAATAATTATGTAAAGTAGGTACATTGTAGGTAGATGAAGCAGCAGTAGTAGTACAATTCATTGGCATATCAGATTTATTCCTCCTAGCATTTACGGCTTGGGCTTGTCCTCGCAAACGGAATATGCAGCAAGATATATATTTTTTATTCTCACATCATATTCCCAATTTTCATATCAAATTATGGAAAATTACCGGTTTCAAGTGTCGCTCAGACCGTAACCCAAGAACTCTTTTTTATATCACACATTGCTGTTTGCGAAGACAAATCACAAATCATTTTTAAACTTCGGGTTTGCAATTGGTGGCAGAGTTCACGGCTTTGTATTGATGATTGATTTATTTACAGTTTCTGCAATAATAATGGCAACTAATGCAGAATTGTTTATTTGTAGGTAGGTACATACTTCTGAGGGGACTTTTTGTTGGATGTAGTTTAACGTTAAAAGGCAAGTAACAAACCGTTCAAGTACGGATGAATAGGTATGTATCTGTCATTTCAGCCGTCACAAAAACGTGAAAAAATGGAAAATCGTGACATTTGCTCTAGGTATACATGTCGAAGTAGAAGCATTTTTTCTCCTTGGAGGTACAGCAGTAATTAAAAGAAAGTCAGATCTAGATTCATAATTTATTCG
>JAHZMW010002571.1:0-26074 GCA_027743745.1 Alloscopus bannaensis
TGGAGTATACTTACCACAGGGATAAACTGCTCTGAAAAAAGCCCTGGTAATCTATTTGCTAACATTACGAAATTTCCATTTTCTTGGCAGACAGGAGTCTCTCGGAGAGGCCAGAACACATCATGTGGACATGAATGAGGGTTTGAGCACACTTAAGGAAGTAAATGTGATGGTATGTCTGCTTATCATTTTTAGCAATCAGAACATTGGTGGCAACAAGAAAACCAAAAAAATAAAGATCTTTTTGACGATGACGGAAGTAGGTCGATATGCGATATACAACATTTAGAATTAAAACAATAATTGGCTACGTACCTGCAAAGGTTTCGTTTATATTGTTGATGCCATCCATGTTTCATGTTACAAATTCAAGGAACGTGAATGAGCTGAATAAACCAGTATATAGTAATGACTGGTTTTTGTTTCTATTTACTCTGGGATTCTGCGACTTGTGGTGAAACAACACATGTAAAAATATCCACAGCCAATTTGTTTTCCCTCCAAGATGGTATTTCTTAAGATAATGGAAACCTACGTTGTGCACCAAACAAAATCTGGGAAATTTGATGGTAAATATTATGCTTCCTATATTTGATGTGAAGTACCCAAAACATTGAAGCAAACAGAAATCTGATATGTTTTTTATTTCGGAGATGACACAGGGTACAACAACTGTCTTTATGTTTGTGTGGGAGAGAGTGCCGCATACATCCATCCTCGTTGTGCAAATACGAACTGCAGTAGGGAAAGAAAAGGGCTTATGGAAATGTGTGCAGGTTGTCGATCTCGAGACATGGAACTAAAAGAGAGCACTTGATGCAGTTCTGTTGGCGTCATTCACTTTCCATGAGCAGGTTGAACAAACTTTCACCGCACTCATTTCGCAGCAGCGTATTATGTTCTCATCATCGTTTTCTTCAAGGATGTGTGATGTGTTATGATTGTAAGAGCTTCTCAAGGAAGTAGTACGTATTTCCGCCCCATTCCTTGAGATGGTTTTTCGTTTTTCTTACAAAATCTAAATGGTAAGTTGAGAAGATCTTCTTTAGTTACCTTATCAAAAATGGAGACGAAGAGTGAAGTACGTTCTGTAAAAATATGGAAGGTATAAGCAAACTAAACAGATTCTGTATACGCAGCTGTATTTTGATGCACGCAAGTTGACATATTTCCTCATGATGCAGCATTGTCGCTAAAATATTGTAGATTGCAATGTGTGAAATTATTCAAAAAATATTTCAAGTGACACGGTTCGCGTTTGCTTAACAATTTGGGTCGAACTTATTACAAATAAAGGTACCCACTAAAAGTGAAAAGTACAATTGGTTTCAGGTTAAGTAATGAAGTGTAGGAAAAGTTTATAAAACAGTTTCTATTTTTTTAACAAATACAATCTTGTACTACAGTTAGTTTAATTAGATATGTTCATCGCCCCATTGTTACTTTACTTAACTAACTTAACGGAGAAAATCAGTCAGTTTTTTAAATATTTTTTTTCGCTAAGAACCAAGCAGCGTTTGATGTAGACGGTATTATATATTTTAGTCAGATTTGACTAGTACTTAATAGCACAAGCGAGAATAGAAATGACACGTATAATATGCACGTGATTCCGTCAATTCACATCTGTCTCTCCCAAGACCTGAACATTTTTCTCTCTTCGGTTCAACCACTTTCTTGCCAATAAATACGTGTAACTGAATAGCACAAAAATAAACAGATGTATGAAAGTCTTGGATATGAAAGTATGATGACGGAATGAACGGAAATAGTGTGAGTCACTCACAAACTACCTCTGGAGTCTTTCTTTAGTTCAAATTGAGTAACAACACGCTGTTTTAAGCTAAAATGCAACATCACATTTTGATCGGAAAAAATTCTTCTACAGGTTTCTCTTATTTTGTCGTCGTTCGCATAGAGTGAATAAAAATTTAGCAATTCCTTTCATCAATAAAAGGGCAATAAAACCTGTGTCCAATTACCAATATAAGGTATATGCCCAATTATGAATTATGTTACGAGAAAAAAGTTTAATCACAAAAACTTGCGAGTTGACTTTTTATTATTAATAAAACGATTTTATGCATAGGGATTTATATTGCACCTCTATTCCTTCTCATGGCACTCATAAAAACTAGAGCTACTCACTGTTATATAAAGATACAGGTATAGACGACGACAAGGACGAATGAGTCATTGAAACGGGTTCACTCCATTATTCCGAAGAGATTTGAACAGCGCGAAACTGGTGAAAGTTTCCCGAAGAAGTAATAAACCATATTGCGTGGCGTTTCTCTCCCAAATAAACGCAGTTTCCGCGTGGCAAAATGGCTTCCAAGAAATCTGTGTAAGTCGAAGACAAACAGGCAACACTTTTCATGGCACATCTCTAATTCAAAGTACAACAGAGTGTAGATCACACGCAAGCGTATAGGATGGTGATCACAAGGAATTTCAGACAAAGAAATGTTTGCTCCCTTCTCCCAAAAAGTTCAAAGGAGAAGAAAGTGAGAAAGCTGTCAATTGATGTATATTTATTCGGGGCTCTTAATTATAAATTTTGGTACAATGCTGAAAATTGCCCATCTGCCACCAGTGGTGATTCTAGCGTGAAAGTGAGGTTGAGCAATAAAGGAGAGAAGAGTTAGGGAGGCGAAAGGGTAATGTTTTAAGAAGTTCCGTTTGGACTAAGAAAATTTCTGAGAGAAAAAAACAGTATATCAGACTTCAAAGGAAAACTCGAGTCTCACAAGAAGCTTGCTTGTAAAAGGGAAATATACTATTTTAGACACACCTTCATAATTCGATATTGGTTTAAAAGAAAGATAAAAAAAAACAAAAAGTTATACTATGTAATAATGCATGGCACAAGGATAAAAAAGGAAATGTAATAAACTTTTGAACATGGTGGGAAAATGGTTTAGGTACAGAGTGGCTATATAAGATAAGGAACAAAAAATCCACTAAAGACTAAATACAAAAAAAATATGTTGACCTAGTTGCCAACCTTTGACCTGGCAGCTGCGGTTACACCTCTTAGGCCTGATCCAGCTTCGGTTGTTTTTAGAATTGTTAAAATTTCGACGATTGTTTTTTTTGGTGAAGCAAACAAACTTTCTGACGTAATTTGGCATTAAAATAGCATATTATATTATATAGACTGCGATAGAGCTATGTAGAGTAGCAGTCATTCTATGTTTCGCCAAGCATAATCACTCTGCAAGTGATGATCATGCAGTTTAAGATTTTGATCTCCTCCGATGTATTACACATGCAAACAATTTACCGTCATATATTATCATCATATTTGTAATCAGTCTTGTCACCAACTGTTTGGGTAGCTAGTTGCCATCAACTCTGTTCAGAATGTAGATACGAGAGATGAAAAATGGCTCATCATTAGTCTTCCATTATTGTATCCGCGACGCGAGCAAAGCTGTGTGTGGCAACGTTCTCATCCCCTGCCTCATCTTCATCACAACATTAGTGACGACCATCATCAGAGAGTGTGGGAGGCATAATGTAGTTTAATATTCACTCGCTCCTTCTCGATACATGTACTGTAATTATATACCATGTGTTCTTCGCTATTATACTAGTCTTCCCAACATTTAGAATTTCCTTTTTATAGATGAGCTAGAAGATTTAGTCTGGAAGCAAGAATAACAGGAAGAAAATGTGTAGTGTCATGAGTTTCAGGATAAACGAATGCCTATCCTGTGTTACGCATAAATTGGGTAGCTCTCAATAAAGCTTCCTCAACTGCTGCTGTTGAATAGTTCATGTCATCTTGCTCCTTGCAGGATATTCTTCCAGGGTAATTTGATCATCGCTGGGTTTCTGGATGAATGAACTCCTGTATCATATCATTTTCGTCTTGTATAATAGCATGTAAACCACGTGTACTCGAATATATTATGCATGTAAGCTTAAAACGATGCACTAAAATGGTTGAACATTATTTTTATAATGCTACTCAAAGCGGTAATTCATACTCCCTATACTTAAAAGAAACTAACAGTAATGAGTTCACACTCGTCTTTTCGATACTCGTCGGAATGTTCAGTTAAGCCACTTTAGTAGTTATTCACATGTACCTGCTTCGCAAACAGATATGAAATCAATCACTACCATCATTCCACTTTGCCTAAAATTCTCTGAGGAAGCCGCATTGAATTGAATCGTAAATGTGTAAATTGAAAGTTTTTTTTCGCAGAGAAAACGTTCTGGGAGTCGATGGTTTGGAGTGAGAGAGAAAGGAATAATTGGTTAAATTAATGGTTTATTACGCAAGTTTCACGGCTACTTCATCAAGCGTGTTTTTACACAGCTAATATATGAAAATGTAGTTTGTCTAAGGGTGCGTGTATATATGTGTAAACACTCGTTCCTAGAAGAGCCGAATTCATGGCTTCAATGTAAAAACCGAAAGTGGGTCTACGCATTTTATTAAGGGCTATCTACATATAGTCTTGAGCAAGTGGGTGCTTGAGCAAGAAAAAAAATCTGAGTAAGAACTTGCTTGAAGCAGCTTGCTCAGGTAATGTCTACATTTCAGTTTGCTCAAATTCATAAGTAAGCAAAATCCAAGTAATCATCTACATATACTCTGGAGCTAGAGTTTACTCAGAACTACATCAACACTCAATGCCTTTCGAAGAAAGGATTAAAACTAATTTCAAAGTTTTCTGCCGTAAAATGACAAATTTGTCCAGTTTATGCAGTAAGTGTCATTTTGCAATAATTAAAATGAGCAAATTTAACGGATAAAACTAGACATGTGTGACAGGGAGAAACTCGTCATAAAATTCAATGAACCAAGTTGTCTCGTCGGTGTGGTCACTTCGTCGTTGCTTCAACCATGCAAAATCTACTTGATCTTCGAAATTGAAATTTACGAAAAAATTCAAAAGTAATTATGTATTGTTTCTCAATTGTGAAGCAAAGGAGACAATCACAAGGTCCAAGCAAGCCCACTCCAAGCAAGTAGCGTCTACATATCATGCTTGAGCATCGTTAGTCTTGCTCAAGAGCCAAAATATGCCGACGCTACTTGAGCAATGTTTACTTGCTTGGAGTAAGTACTTGCTCCAGCAAGGCATGTCTACATTTGGATTTTTTTTCTTGCTTCGATTTTTTTTGCTTGCTCAAGTAAGATATGTAGATAGGCCTTTAGAGCTGCAAAGATTTCATGACCAGCAGTAAATGCATAACATGACTTGTGTTTGTTACTGTTAAATGGCGTGTGTGCACATGTCAGGGTTTCTAATTTTACTTTACATTATATTACTGTACAACCCGACATCCTTTCTTTGTGCGCTTGGGTTTCTTCAACTGGAAATATTGTGGTGTATTTACTTGCTTACTAAGCCCTTTAGTGTCCTAGTTAACTTGTAACTTTCTTAGCACTGATCCCCGAGCATTTCTTGCTATATTTGCACATTATCACAAATAATTATTGATATACTTGCGTTTTTTGACATTGGAACTTTTATTTATTAAAATTTTTAATATCCCACTCCACACCCATGCATCGCTGATTGCCAAAAAATAATGACAGAAACGGAAACAACTATACAACCAATTACAGCATCGGCTGATAGTTAACTACGACAATGATAATGTAGTTCAACTTCTGGAAATGCAACTAGGGAAACTTTTTTCAATCTAGCTTTCTTGTTCCTGTGAGAGCATGGAAATGTTAATGAAATTCCTGTGTGTTATCTACGAACGAAGACTTCGTAACAAAGTCATCAGAGGCGCTTATGCTTTTGTCACTTTCGTTCCCGCTGAGTTGAAAAGTATGGAGAAAAGATGTCGACCACATTTGAGGACTCACTGGAAATGTCATCTTCCGCAGCAACAGCTCCGCATTATTATGCCTTCTTACTTCACAACAGTAGTCATTTTGCTTTTCTGCGTCATTCTGATAGCAGCGACTCCCAGTTTTGGACAAAGTGTCGGAGAAAATGCAGCATTAAGTGGTTTAGGTGGTGGTAATAATCCATGCCTACCCGAGCAGTACCTCGTTCCAGTGAGGTCCGCCTTTCAAAAACTCATCCCTACTTTTAACTCTCGGAGTTTTCTCATTCAACTAAAAACAGGTACTTTCTCCCAAGTCTTTCCCGAGTCGCTGTCCACTGCAACCTTTCTATTCATTTTCATTCTTAAATGTAGATGCTAGGATTCAAGTGGGTCCAGAGGACCCCAAGTTAGTTCCGTTTCTTCAAGCGTATTACTCAATGGTCGTGAAAGAGCTAGAGCAAACAAGTCTGCCCTCCCCGAAGCTCGTCAAATCCGCCATGGTCGTGTTTTTCAATACGGAGTACAGTCGCTTTCTCAATAGAGCAGGGGTGCCTCTCTCCTGCGTCTCCTATTTTCTTGGAGTGGCATCCGGTTCCGGAGCAATGCAGTTGCAACAGTTGGCACAAAATCTTCAGACGCGGTTTAAAACTAAAGCGGGGTCCTCAAACTCCATCTTCCCTGTGGGAACGACGGGCGAAGAGTTGGTGAAGAGGTTGAAGCTCAAATTAACACCGGAAGTATTTACGGTTAAAGATTACATCAGGGATGTGAGCAGGGACCAGGCGGCCTGCGAACATATTCTTCTCTACTGTAAACAAATGGCACTCATAAAAAGTAGAAAATGCAAAACGCCAGATTTTCTACAGTATATTCACTTCTGCGGTCTTTATAGTGAAAGATGGGAGCATTATGGTGAAGCTGCCAATTGTGAGTCTGGAAATGAAGTCTATGTACATTCCCGCAGCACCATCGCCCTTTCGTTTGGGACAGATTGAGGTGCCTTACCAAATTGGTCGGTATTTGGCCACCGGACTCAACTGCTTGGATCATAAAGATGAGAAAAGAAATTTCACGGAGAAAGTCGTTGACTGGATATCCACAAAGGTACAAATCATAATTGAGGAGCTCCCACAGCTCGTTCCTCAAATTATTCAAAGCCCTACGTGTCTGCCCGGATTTGGTAGGATTATACCGTTCATGATCTCCCTTCAAGACTTTGTCGATGAGCTTGATCGTAAGTTTAGAGACAGCGTCTCTCTTGTTACACTGTTTGCAGTGTGTTATAACGGCCTCGCCGATGCATGCAAAGATGCAAATGAAATCTTTAGTGCATAAAAGTACGTTTGATTTGTATAAAGGCCACTTGCCCTGCATGTAGGCATTTCTATTTAAAACTGCATTTCTTGGAATATTTAATATTTTCAATATAAATAGTTTCAAGGCATCATGGGCAGTGGCCGTTATAACTTTCAAGAAATTACAAAAGGTGAAAGCATCGACCTTCGAGGCAGTTATAACAAACATGCAAAAAGTGTAAAATTAGATAGGGACCAGTTGCACTTTCAACTTTCTATAACGATCATACTATCGAGTCGTAAACCACACATCATCCCCACCAATTCTCTCGTGTCTGCGTGACTTTTAAGAGTCAACTCGTGAAAGCTCCTCTTCAACTTCTTCGATAACTGTGTCGTCCTCACTTGAGACTTCCACCACCCCGTTGCCAACCACTTCTATTCAATCTTCTAAGCGCCTTCGGAAGCGTAGAAGCATTGACTATCCTGAAGGAAAATCAGTAATGCACAAGAAACGAGACCCACGCATCCGCCAACAAGGTCAGACCCGAAATCATCAGCGAAATCCAAAACCTCCAAGACGAGAACCACCTCCAAGAAATTCCAAGCAGTCCCTCCCAAGTCGATCTAATGTTCGTCCAGAAGAGCCACTTCTACTATCAGAGCAGTGGACTCTGCAGCGTAAAATTCCAAACAATTACCAAAACTCTCCGCATCCCCAGCAGCAAGGTCCCTCCAGATCGCAACCAGCAGTTCAAGCGTATCAACCATATCAACAACAACACGAGTATCATGGAAAGTATGCACAAGACAAGGCCAAGTACGATAATGAGCTCGTCCACTTGTACAATAAGCTCAACTCTCACTTCATGCATAACCACATGAAAATTTCTCGCCTGGACGTGGTCCGCCTTCCTGAGGACCATCCCGGTCGTATTAACCCAAACGAGCCGACAGCATTTCCTCCTATCATTTACCATACAACGACCACTCGGCCGACTCGCACGACAAAGAAGAGGACTCTGCCCACCACCACCACGACTACAACAACTACAACCACTAGAACAACCCCACGCCCACGAGTAATGGATGCCTTCCAACCTTCACCCCAATTTCCGGTGGTGCCCATCTCAAAAGTAAAGGTCGTGGGTGAGGTGACAGTTGACGAAAACAGATTGAGGAAGCCAGTCTCCGTCTTTGTCCACGGAAAAAAGGTGAACGCTGAGTTGAAAGTTATGCCGAAGGCGATAACACACGGGGAGAACGGAGAAGTGGTTCACATCCACGATGGATACCCGGACCGAAAACAAGCCTCCGCCCCTTTGCTTCATTTCGGACCTTCTCAACGTCATGAACCTTCCATCCGAAAACCGGAAGAAATCCGACCGCTCCAATTGAGGAAGCATCTTTTGTACCTGCACCACGCTAGGGATAATGCTCCCCACAACGCGATCGACCAGTATGTCGACAAGGGACTCAAAACTGTCTCCAACTTTGCTCAATCCTTGATTCCTGGCATTTTTGGAAGGAAGGCAGAACCCGTCAAAATCCCTCCGATCCACACCTTCAATACTTCGATCAGTGTAGCAGCGAGGGCTCAAGAGAACGCAGAGCTCAGGAGAAAGTATGGACCAAGTTGGCAGCAGCAGCAGCAAAACGCGGCAGCCAACGCAGGCACGGTGGTGGAGAGACCGAGCAAGACAAAGGGAGCCAACCTGAATCCCCTTGACAGAGGCTTAGAAAACCTTGTTCGGACTGATGAAGAGTTTCCTAAACACTAAATAGGAAATCATAGGCTCATCTTTGAAAAACCTTAAAAACATCTTATCTGGCATGCTTGTCAAATACTAATTAATGGTAGTACTAGGCTTACATATTCATCGATTAAAATGATAAAGGTAAAGTCGCCAACGTAATATTATACATTCTCCATGCACCGCATTTTGCCGCTGCACTGCCTCGAAGGTCGTCTTCTCTAACCCGCGTTCCAACTCAACTAAAAATGTCTCTTTCAAAGCATACAAGTGTTCATTCAATTTGAAACTTTATGTTCATATTTCTAAAAATGGAGGAAACATGAGGCAAGATAGACTCCAACGGCAGGTGGAGAACAATTACTGGCCTTCCGCTGACTACTATCCTGATGCTCCTATTCCTCCCCAATCCGCCGATAGCTATTCGAGCATTCAAAAGATTCGTGACAAAGACAGTAACGGAGTCGTCTACGTTTTGCCTCCCGGACAGCTTCTGTCGTATGACGCTCAGGTGAACAATAGCAACCAAGATGGAGTCGTTAAGCGAGGCTCGTTCTCATCTCGTGCGAGTAGTTGGTTTCTCACGCTCTTCATGATCCTTCTCCTCCTCCTGATCCTCTTCTGGCTGTACATGACGCTTGCAGGAAAGAAGCCACGGGACGCGATCAATTGGCTCAAGACGCACGGGATGACCTGGAAAAATCAACATTTTGGTCAGGAGAAAAGGGGATGCTCAGCCACAAGACATGGAGGAGGGGGGAGTCGTCAGAGGCTCATCTCGGAAACAGAGGACAACACCACCACAAACGCAGAGCTCAGCGAGGGTCTGATCACAGAGACAAACCACAAGCCTGTGTACTGTGGTCGGCGATCATTCGCACCAAGTCATAATGACGATGAGGTCTGTAGGCCTCCCAAACCTAAATCTAAAAGGAAAAGACGCAAAGGCCACAAGCACAGACATGCTCCACTTGTTCAGATTCATCAGTACTCCAGCGATGGGGATTCGCTCAAGATTGTGGTGACAACTGACGCGGAAGACTGTTGTTGCGGACCTCCGACTCATGCTGCCCCATGTCGTGGTGCGTCCAGCGTCGCTAGTGATAGTGTGTACATTTCCGAGTGTGACTTTGATAATAACGATGACGAAGACGATGAGGGTGGCATAGATGGACCATCCAACAATGAATGTGTTAGCACCACCGCAAGTACGTGTGGTACGGGGCAGAGCATCCGTCTCACTCCAATTGAGGAGAGGAACATTTATTCGAGGTATCAAGGGCCCAATGAGGACGACATTTGTGTCCCTTCCCGATTGCAGGACTTTTAAAGACAAAAATTTATAATTTAATACGTTATTACAAATGCGTAGAATTTTGGGCGACACTATTACTATGCTGGACTAACTGAACTCTTCGGATTGTATTTCATAACGTATTTGTACATAGTAATCATATTTTCATCGTTTTTCCCAAACACTGCCTCTCATGTGTTGTTACATCAGTCTCGTTCTAATTTTATACTGAAAAATATACATGCAAATCGCACAATACATCGCATTATTTGTAGTTTGACCAACTGATTATGCTTGCACTCACTTCAGTGTGCATTCATTCATGATTGTAATCAGAAGCATTATTTTGGACATGCACACTCACCACATTCACGTGTATCAAGAAGTTCAACAAATTTCCTTTACACCATGTATGCACGTAAAGTTACATAAATACGGGCAATTTTTCTCTTTAAAAGGTTTTGTACACAATAAATCGAGGGCAATAAACCCACTTGCATGCTCTGCACAAATGGGCATTTAATTCTCTTACGTTTGTTGATCGTTTGCCTTTGAACAAAAAAAGTCTTTGCCTTTTGCCCTTAACTTGTCTTGTCTTATCACCAATTATCATGAAGCTTAAATAAATGCCTTGCGTCACCAATTCATTAGCCTCATCATCACCAAATCCATTCAATGTCAGCTATAGGACATTTCTGACAAGAATGGTACTCCCGTACTAACTATAGCTGTAGATAAGCTTGTGCTATTTGCTATGATAAAACCATGTCTTCGTGACAAGCAAAGCATATAAGTTGGCGATGGTCAGTAGCATGACTGAACACGAGAGTAAAAGGTTCTTTACGAGTTCTTCAGACGGTATATTGATATCAGACCTTGGCTTCTCATTATAAGCTCATTTGAGCACACACTTTCAGCTAAGGAGGACATCAAGACAATAGTATTTGTTTAGACTCTGGACTTTTTTTAGGTGGATTGGGAAGGCGTCACAGATCATTGTACAACTGCATACAGCTACAGCCTTTTGTTTGATTACTTTGAGCTCAAGCTTTACTAGCCTGCCTCGCCTCTCTCTCACTCTCTCATTCCAGGTTAATTGCTCACACATTTTCGACATGTTACGTAATCGCTCGAGGCATATCCCAGTTTTGCAAAGGACGACACATGTATGCGAAACAAAGGAAAACACGTGTGTGTGATCTCTAACTCTCTGCCTTGCACTCGCAGACATTTATAAAAAACACACTTTGTACTCCCACATCACCTCATCACTATACTATCACCCTTTACAGAGGACTACGAGTAAATGTATTTTTTTTTGCGCTAAAAAGCGTTTTTCAAGGATACTAATCTGCATACAAAAATCTTGTGACTCTCATCCTCAGTCTATGCATGTGCATACCTGTTGAGCAAAAACGTAGCGGAGTGGTGTCATGCGATGCGAGTTACTTTGTGACTTGTATGATTGTGATATAATGATAAATGGATGTAAATAATGGAGTGACGCTCCTGGCAAAGCCATAAAAACGGAGATTCGTACCAGTATACTGGTAACATCACTTTCATATACGTTGGCAAGATTATTATTGCGTTGTATTTTATGGCGCGTTCTCTCTGCATCACCATGATGATGTTCATCACTCGCAGCAGTGGTAAAAACTGTTTTAATGGGTAGGTTATATACTTATTTTTTTTTATAATTTCATCATCTCCTGCTGATCATCAGCTGCTGCGTTGCTCCGTGATGAGTCGTCGAATACATGTGAGTGAAACGTCAAAAAATTACTCACCACAACACCCATATGCGATGCAATAAGTTTTATATGAAAATTCCAGTTTGCAATATAAATGAGAGGGAGTCAGCCAGACATCTGCTGTACGCTGGAGTTGAGGTTGTTTTTGTGTACAAAGATGAAAAAACAATGATAATATGCACTAGGCGTGATCCATTCATGTGAAGAAGGGCGTACAGAGTACAGATGTGCATATCACTACAACCTCTGTGCTAATGATCAAACATTTTAGCACATATTGCGCATAGGTATTTACATTTTACAACTACATTTTATATACTGGATGTGCATGTTATAGGGACTGGTGCTGTGTGAGAAGCTTGAGAGAAAAAAAGCCAAGTATTTTTATGATAAAAAGCATAAATGTGAAATGAAATGATGAAGAGGATCATATAGATGATGAATACACTATTATTATACGAGTTTTCTTCTCAGATAGATGCAGTGGAAGCGAAAAAAAACGATCATGAAATTTAACACGCAGAGCTTCGCAAAGGTAATACTTTTCTATAATATAACACTGAGCTGATCAACGTTTACAAAGGAGGAACTCTCCTCGCGCATCATCGTCGTCGTCTTTCCACTGGCATGCCACCGTCCAAGTCTAAATCAATGTTCAGTAGACACATCCTCGCGCGTAGTTGTCGTAGCCAGTTATTTTAGCGAGAAGCAACAACAAAAAACAAGACGCAGTTGGGTATATAGGAAAACCTTTTTTTTCCTGTAAACAATTAACGTGCTCTGAAGCGTTGTGTGGTGTTCCAAAATAACTCGTGCATATACTCTCGAAGTCGTGCTATTTTTTTTCAACTTTTAATTCTCTGTACAACAATCGAAGCGTAGTGTGCTGTAGGTAGAGCTAGCTCAAAGAATTGCATCATTTCTTCAGGGTGACGATAGACATATTTCTGATCTGCATACTACCTTCCTCCAATTTTTCTGCGGTGGTATCACGTTCCCGCGATTTAGTGAGAATCTGAAAATTTTTAATAAAAGTTTTTAAGAAACGATAAGGAAGAAAGCATGGCATCTTCAAGCAATATCGGTTTGGCACGCCTCCCCTGGGGAAAGCTACCCCGCTCCCCTGTCGCTGGGAAGAAGGGTTCGAACTGTGGAGGTGGGAAACTGGAAATGTCGTTTCATGACATTATGGAGGAGCAGAAACGGGAGAGTAGTCAGGAGAAGGAGTTTGAGGAGTACATTCAACACTCGTATGTCACAGTTCCACCTCCCCCTACCACCCCTGTGATCCCACCGACGGAGGCTGAGCTGGACAAGAGCTTCCTTCAAATCGACGAGGTTGACCCGGATTTGAAGCTGGTCATGAGCTTTTATGAAGACCAAGACTTTGACGATGCCACCTATGGTAAGACACATGTAAAATGAATGAAAAAGTGTTTGTATGAAAAAATCTTTTTCATATTATGTGCATTTGGCATTTGTGCATATATGGATGTTTTTTGGGTTCAACAGAGCTCTCCGAGCAGGAGCTGGATGAGCTACAAGATGACGACTGTGACAAGTATTACGAAGGCTTGGCAAAAAAGCTGAGCACGGTGGTCGAGTTACAAGCACCCTCGTTGAGTGTGAGCACGAAAGGGAAATCTAGGGCAAAAATGACTCAAGCATCCAGCCTCCCTGACTCGGTTCGCTTATCGCCTTCCTCCTCCACCCACTCCAACGGTGAAGATGTGCTTGACGCGGACTCCACGCTGATTTTGGAGAAGCTCAAACGCAAAGGGATTCTCAAGGGGACTTTCAAACCCATTTATTGGGGCTCCTCGTCCGTACTTCATGCAACTGGCGGAATGTATGGAGCAGAGAATACAAAAGCTTGCAAATATCATTCATTCTTATCGGTCGCTTTCGCTTTCTTAGCAAATTTTGACTTTACCACATGCGCATAGTGAAATGAAGTGAAATAATGTTGCATTATATTGCTTGTTTTTGATGAAGGCTCAAACGACGGGACGAAACTGGCCAATGCACAAATACTAATGCTATTCTCAAGCTTCGCGTGGCAAAAGAGTGTGCAATCAAAGTGTTCAACAACTCGACAACAACAAAGACTGACATTCATCCGGAGGAGGAGCAAAGGTTGATCCAAGCTAAAAAGGAGATGACCCATTTAAACCGAATGACGCGTGCAGGGATCCCTTGTCCTCAGGTTCAGTTTCTTCATCGACATGTCCTCGTCACAGACTTTGTGGGCAAGGAAGGGATTCCAGCAAAGAGGCTTGCAGATGCTCATGACATTGGGAATAGTCGTATTGCGAGAAAAACGGCTTACGACCAGATCACCAATGTACGTTTTTAAGAATGGAACAGTGCTACTGTGTCTTGCTGTTCAAATACAATCAATCATTTATCACATCTATTTAAGACCCTTTTTTATCTCAATTTTGTGTGTGTGTAGAACATGAAGACCTTGTTCAAAACCTGTCATCTTGTCCATGGACAACTTTCCGAGTCCAAAATTTTATGGCACAAGAGAAAAGCGTACTTTACCAGCGTTGGGAATGCTGTCAACGCTCACAGGACGGAGTCTTTGGAGTTGTTGTATCGAGATTGTGTGACCATCACCGAGGTATGTACCTAAAAATATCCCTATTTTGTACGATACTCATCTACTGTCCGGCTTGTGTGCACAATGTACAATGTGCGTGTGTGTTCTCTTGTAATTTGATACAAGTGCCGACAAAATCGTGTTGACAAAATGTCAAAATATATCAAAATGACTCACTCAATTTTCTCAGAAAGTGTTAACTGTGGGTAGCACTTGAAATAATTTGTCAATGACTTTTCTTTCTTCTTACCAGTTCTTTGAGAATTCAGCCGTTCAGCAGCTAGAAAATGATTATCGTCCCCCGCAAGCTCTTTTCCGCTGGATTACAGGTTTTGATTTCACGGGTGAGCATGTTGAATGCGCAGAAGAGCAAGGTTTTGCCATTGTTTAACGGGAAGAAGAATTAGAAATCCATAGTACGGATGCTACTGGATTATTCATGGATCATCTTCCATCAAAGAAGGGGTGAAATCAAAAATATGACTTTAGGCGATAAAGGTAATGTAGGGCAAAATAAGCAAGTAAGACCAATTTCTTCAAGTGATTAGTATTGTCAAAAGACATGTGATTCTTGTATACATAGTTAGTTATATTATCGCATCTCGCTTTCAAGTAACATTATAATAAGCAAACCTTATTCCTTTCTAGTTCATACGGATAGTTTTCAAGCGAAGAATAGATAGATGATATGCTTTTTGTAAACAAACAATTCTGAGTAATTTCAAGATGTACTATGAATGACTCATCGGTCGAATGAAACGATGAAGAAGCAGATAATAGCATGCTTGTATAACGTTCTTGTTTAAAATGAATACAGCTGCGCTGTGCATAAAAACATCTTGTAGAGAAATTGGTATGTGCGAGGGTGATAACAACTGCAAAGTTTATCACTTGGGATTTTAAAATTCTGACCAAAGGTTTATATATGGTTGCAACAGATTTGTACTATAACAAAGCTATAGGTAGTCGAGAGGTTATGCGTCGCTGTAGGTAAATCAGCCTCTTCAGTGATATGAGTATGTTTAGGCAAACGTAAAACGTTAACAGTTAAAAACAACTCACTTTTGTTGCCCTCATACACCCTCCTTTACGACATACGTCATCTTCAAAGAGAACATTAAATCAACACTTGCTGCTACATTTAATATTTAACCCCACGAAATGATAATGGGAGCGACGAGAGAATTTATTCTCTGCTGTTTCTTTGTTATCTCACTATCTCGTGGCTGATGCGATGCGTGAGGATATGCGAGTGACGAAATAAAGACACGACAAACTGGAATTTCATTTTTTATTGCTTTCCCACTTTTCCGAGCTGAGTTGAACTCATGACGAATTAATGCTAGACGTGAAATTGTTTATAAAAGAGTTGTTCAACAAACTGCACACAAATGTGAGTGAGGATAAATGTTAATCTCCGCGTGGATTGTGGATGATCGTTAAGTTTGTATGTTTCTAGATTTATTACAAGGCTAAGTCGCAAAACTTATTGGTTAAGAGGTACATAGTATATCGATTAACTACAACAAATGTATCAGCTTTTAAAATACGTTAGTGTTGAGTATGTTCGTTTACTTGTGAATTAATATGTACATAGGATAATCATCTAATTGTTGATTTACGACATTTGAGGAATGCATTTTAAGACTTTTATTTATTATGTCGAGCTTTCGATCTCTACTGAAATCTTCATCAGGACAGACTAAATCTTTTGAAAACGGATAGATATTGAGTTGGAGAAACATGAACACAATTTTTTGAAACATCACAAAATGTGTATCATTTTAAATTAAATACCACAAAAAACAAGGGAGTTGGGGGTTTTTTAAGGAGTTGAAGTTTCTCCTATTCGTGTGTGTATACAAAATTTCCATTTCCAATTCTTGATTATAGTTTTGTTTTGTTTATGCAGTTAAAATACTTATTGTTAGATTGTAAATTATGCTCCACTCTAATTTTTCTTCTGTTATTATGATTAATTTTAAACGTCTGTCTTGGCATATGCATGTGTGACGCAAATATTGTAATCGAACTATTTTGGCAGGATCCAAATTTCACTACTGATTTTCATTGTACTTGAATGCAATCCATTATTTCTTTTAATGTTACATATATTGTGCACAATTGATCCAGCTTATGACACAGGACAAGCAAGATTATCTAATTTATTACGAGGTTTTTGTAAAGCGAAATTATTCTCTACACGACAAAGAGAAATATTTTCACGGTCGCACATCGCCCCGCGTATTTGAGTAGTTATAAGCAGTAGTTATAAGTCATGCCTATATCCTCGCAATCCGGCAATGACCCCGTATACAGTACTGTATACGTGTATAAAACTTACTGAAATCTTGATTTGAGCAAGAAATGAGTCTTCGGAGTGAGAATACAAAGATTGAAAAATAAAGAAAATCTGAATCGTGATTCTGAACCTAAAATGCTCTTTTTTCATAAGCATAACAGCATACCTATATAAACTTGAAGCCTGCACTTCTAACACTCATCATGATCCGTTTCTTACGGAACTTACCAATGCCAACCACCCACTCTTCGTCGTCACACACAATTTGTACCGTAATTATCGTATGGGGACACATGTTTCTTCTCGAAGGGAGCACACATTTTTTTAAAATAAAAGGGACAGAAAAGCTTAATAGTTTTATAGATGTCAAAGAGAAAGGCATTCTTTGCATCGTAAAAAGTGCTTTCATTTCACGAGAGGAACGTGGGTGTGTATTTTTTCTAAAAATTATGGGTGACAAGATCACATTGCAAGTCCTACCCTTTCCAGAGGGGCCTTTTTTCTCACTTACAGACAGAATAGTTACATAGTGATTACAAACCCTTAGCTAGTAAATACTGGACTTGCTGTCATCGTCTTAATATGGTGTGGACATTTTTTGAAAAGAAGGCTTCTCATCACTTTCATTTTCGTGAGAAAGAAAAACTCACAAAAAAGGATCAGCACTAAAAATTAAATTATCCGTGCAAGTTGACAATATGAATGAAAGCGTAAAATGTAAGCACAGAATCATATGGTGACTTTGTTTTTCTAACAAATCAGCCTGTAAAAAGTGTGCGTATTTATATTTTATGGTTGGTTGCTGTATCCCTTGTTTTTATGGCTGCTGACCTTTAACTCATTGTGGAGACAGAGAGGGGTGCATTTGACTGATACTAAAACAGTTTTCTTACTGAGCCCCTGCTTAAAATGCTGTTGGAAATGGGTTGTCAGACTACATCGTATTATTATTGCTGCACTTTGCCAAAAATTTGCGCAGGTTCTTCTGGTAGGTGCTTTAAATCACTATAGCCAATGTATGAAATTGAGATGCAAGAGAGAAAGCACGAGAAAGCTGTTAAATCTTCGACACACTCAACTTGGGGAAACCTGATACTCTGTGAAAAAACAACAGTATTCTAGTTTTTTTTGGTTCCAGAAAAAAAAAGATGTATTGTGAAATAAAACGCGACAGAACAAAATAGTACGTTTTAATAGATTTTATTTTCTATACTCCCAACAAAAGTCACCACTGAATTAATACAGTGTTTCGTATTAAAATGAAGTAAAAGCTACACTACTCACCGTAATGAATGAATATTATTATGCCTTTAGCAAAACAAAACAAAAACTCAACCTACGTAACACGTCTATACATAACATTATGTATATATATTGTTTAAACACGATCAATTTTTTTACACAAGAATCAAAACATTTTTAAAAGAATTTTACGCGTTCCATTGGGCTGCTATCATGGGGAACGCGGTCTTCACCTCGTTCAGTAACTCGGGTTGCCTTCCTAAAGCCGCACGGACTTCAGGGATCTTCACACACAACATCGCCAGTCGCTCACCCACCGTTCCGCGGAACCTGGTCCTCTCGTGATAATTCTTCGTGTTTTGCGCACGAAGAACCCTTTCCCATTGGACATTCGATTTCAGGCTCTCCTCCCAGGTCATAGTGTAAAGGGCTTGTCCCTTCCTTCCCGATCTGGCTCTGAGGGGTGTCTCCTTGACGGCCTTGCGAATAGTTTGACGATTTGAACGCGGTTCACATTTTTTTGGTGGCTTTGCTTCATTCCTCTGTCGTGTCTTCGGAGGGCTTGGGGGCTGTAGAAAAAAATCGACACACAATTTTACACATGAAGTAGAAGAATGATGAACAACTGGGGATTCTCACTCCGTCCAGCATTTATTACAGGGATGTGAAATGCGATTTCAAATTAATGGTTTGTAAATACCTACCATAATTGCCTTTGAAGATCCCGACTCCTGTTCCTCCATCGCCGCGGGATGAACAACGAAGACAATCGTGGACACCCCCTTGCCACTTGTTGCGGTCAAGTTCTGCTTCCTGGACGCTCTCTTCTTCACAATCATCATTTCTGCTCCCTCTTCAACAGGAGCACGGTAAGGCACCAACGCCCTGTCATTTGCTGTCGCTTCCTCGTTCTTCACTCCAGAGAATCCGGCAAATCGATAATCCTTTGCCCCCATTGCACAATTCGGTGACGGTAGGTTGTCGCTCACGTACCCCTGATCCGCCATTACCCCAGTGGCTTGCTCTTCTTGAGAGAAGTAAATCTTCTCCTCCTTCTTAATTTTGACGACAATGGGCTCACCCTGATAAAATTCGGGTGGTATATTTGGATCCGGGGTGAAAGTCACTTCGCCAAACACAGAGTCGGGTGGGATGATATCCCCTGGTTCCTCTTTGATTGTAACCTGTTGAAGTTCCTTCGAGACTTCAAAAATATTCTCCGAACTGAGCCAGACATCGTCACCAGCAAAAGTCAACTGTTCGTCGTCCAAAAAGCTGGAGAGGGGCGGCAGCGGAGGCAGGTCACTGAACAGTGGCTCGTCCCAGTCCATTGGCACTTCACTTGATCTTTCATCGTCACGATACCACATCATCGGGTCATTGACGACCGGAACGCACAGGCTGTTCATGATGCGTCGTTTTCCAACTCCGCTTCAAGTTCCTCACAGTTCTACTTTTTCTACACCGACTCTCAGTAATTTCCACACTCCACGACAAGAATCAATCCGAGACTAAACACTACTTTCTTCGATCACTGTTGAGTAATAGGCGCACCTCGATAAGTCGAACTTGCTTACAGCACGCTTGAAGTGAACTGAGCAAAGATATTCCGAAATTCAAGAAAGTGGTTACAGATTGTGTGCCCCGTGCTTTTCACTTCGATAACGTTGTGAGCCTCACATTTATTGGAAACTGTGCGCATGTTACAGAGTCTCGTAACGTACGCATAAATATATGTCGTAGTTAAGTCTGTCATTACGACATCGTGCATGTACCACTTGCACGGGGAAATGAGACACACATAAGCTCTCCTGCGCTCACTCGGGGGATGGCTCTGCGGACATTGCATAAGCAGGCTTTCTCTGAAGTATAGCGTAAGGGCGTACATGCTTGCAGGGGGTGGAGTCTCCCCTACACCAGCTATTCCATAATAATTCAACACTTTTCCGTGACGTGATATAGCAGACCTATGTGTGGTCTTATTGGTGTACCCTGCAACAACTATTACGATAAGATTTGAGAATAAATTTTTGTTGTAATGCTTTTCCTTTATTATACTTTGATGTATAGTAGGGTGAACTAATGGTTCGCCATTTCCACCCAAGTGAATCGTTGCTTCTGTGAGGGATTTTTGGTCTTATCGCTCGCCTTTGATTCTTCTTTGTACGCTTCATCAATCTCCTATCGTTTCCCTGAAAAGAACCTAAAAGCCGATAAAATTTAAAGCAATGTTAAAAGACGATGATGATGAAGCTTGGGGAGCTTTTGACGAGTCGAAAATTAATCCGTAATATGCATACGTTTTGTTCAGAACAAGTGCTCACTATGCTTCCTCACTGTTACGCTGAATGTTCAAGGATTTTGATAATACAGAAAAGTGGAAGCTTTCTATTTCTCGCAATTGGTTTGACAATGTTATTTGCATGTCATGTATTCTACCGGGAGTTGGAGGCAGGCGCAGAGGAATTTTCTCATGATTGTTGATGATGTGTAACATTTTGTATTCCTTTCTTTCTGGATCATGATGGAGGTATGGTAAGTACAACGTAAGCCTTGTCGTCGCAATTAGATCGCTTTGCATATCGCAGTCTAGCCATTTCTTATGCAGATTCCAAATTGGGAAAAAAGCTACCACGCACTACGGTTCTCTTATTTAACGTTGATTAGATTGAAGTGGGGCAAATTAAAATATCAATTTTGTAATCTTTGCAGAAAATAATAGTTTCAAGTGGTTCTGTAGATCGGCAAGTCGATTTTTGAAGCATTTATATTTAGAAAAACTTGGGATTATGTAGTTGGGTTTTTGGATGAAGCGACGATGCAAGGACATGTAAGAAAGAATATAGAAAGGTAGAGGAGGAATCAAAAGTCGTCAAAATTGGTTTGTGACCTGTCGTCTAAATGTATGCCTGCATTTGATTTAGTTTGCATAAAACACAAACGATAGTAGTACTCAAGAGAAGTGGTATCAGTTTACCGATCTTGAATTAAGTATTTTGTGTGAAGAAATGAGAACATGAATTTTTTGTCATAGACTTATGAAGAAAAAATGCACTGCCAACGTTATGTAATGAAGTGACGATTGACGACTACGAAATTCAACCTCTCTTTTTCCATGTCTTGATGAGGTCACTCGTTGTGAACCATCTCAACAAAAATACAGTTTTCTTGATTGCCAACGCGCATAAAACGATGACGAACATCCTAATTGTATAAACATTTGCATTTGGACGTATGTAACTAATCCGCCAGAGTGACTTAAACATAAATATTGTCACTCTCAAACAAACTCTAAGGCTTTCGCACTGGAAGACCCACAAATCAAACATCACGTCATTATAAAAAGATTGTTTTGTGACTTCTGTAGTCAAATAATAATAGTGCTGTACGCAGTCACTGGCTCCAGACAGGCGACTCTGTGCTATTACAATAAAAGCAAAAGTTGAAAGCAGAGTTTTATGCTATAAAATGACAAAACATCTATTCATAAGCATGCAACAGTAGTTATATGGGGCGAGTGTGCAATCTCAAAACTTAAAATTCATAATCAAATGCGTCTCTCTCTCTTGCTCTACAAACGTAAGAACTAGAAAACCAACAGTTCCAAGCAAGGCGACCACACAGACGGCACACTTGACTCCAGAAAACATCTAATCTAAACAAAGGGTGCTTTGAATTGTATCTTTTCGTTCTACCGTCAAGAAACGGAGAGGAAAGCTTCAGCGATGAGACCCAAGAGGAAAAAAAGGTTGTCATTTGTAACAATCTGCTGGTGAAGCAGATTCTGCATGCCTGTCATCCATGTATGCAGATATGATATATAAGCAAATGGTGATGGATAAGATGGATTTATCGACAACGACAAATGTTTCACTCCAGTCGTTTTGTGATGTTGGTAAACTCAGGGTTAGCCACTGATTCATCGGATTTGGATGCTAAGAAATCTACATGCTGTCCTTGGTGCCTGTGAATCGACTAGATTTCCAAAGAGAAATAGTACATAATGTGCACCAGCCACTAGTCCATGTTATCAAAACTCAATATTTCAATTCACGAATTTGCAATAACATGTAACTAAAAGCTTGACTTCTTAATCGTGACCATTAAATTAAACTAAACTGAACCCGAGACAAACAAATCAAATTAAGAACCTTGCTGATATAGCAGGTGGGAACAAAATCCTCGACAAAAATATAGCTAGAATACACAACTGAGCATTTACACTTTACCATTAGGCTTTCGACAAGTACGGTCAGGTTATGGCACTAAAGACCAAATCGTAAGGATGCAAATATAAACTTAATTTAGTTATATTGTGGTACCTCAAAGTAACCCTGGGTAAGCTCTGTAATGTTCTTTGCTTCCACCTAAGATAAAACAATTTTGAGGCTCTACGGTGAGTTCGTTTGCCTTAACATGCAGTATCATTGCGCCTGAATGGTGCATTGGTTCACAGTTTGTAATTACTTATTTCATAAAATCAGTTCAGGCTAGGAATTTAGAAAAATGCTAACTAAATGATAAACACTACGCACAATTGACAAGAAAAAGCCATTTCAACATATATAAATCAAGTCAAATCAAGTAAGTCATCAATCTTCGTATCAGGCATTATGATTTGGGCATTTTGGTTTGAATGTATATTGACGGATGTTGCGACTCAATGATTTCTCTAACCGTCTGATAATTTTACTTCTTAAATTTATTTTACCTCAAATTTCTACTTTATTATTTGACTATTAAGTTTTCGATAGTTGTTGGATCCTCCGTACCTGCGGTCCCTTCTCGATTTAACATGTCCTTATATTTCCTTTTTTGTTCCTGTGCTTTCTTCAACTTCATTTCTCTCGTGTGTGACTTTTTTGCGTCTATTCTCTCTTGTTGAGCATTAACGCTATTGTCCCCATTGTAATAATCATCCAGTTTTCCAATCATAATTTTTCTTGCTAGCTTTCGGTTTTCCCCAAGAACCCTTGAGAGATGACATTTGACTACAATTCCTGTAAATAGCAAATAACAGATTTTGTAATTAATTTATGCACCTTGCGCTAATTGATTTGAAATTCTCAAAGACATTTAAAATCAACCTGTTGGCTTGTGTCTCAAGCTGCAACAATTGGTACGCTTATTTACATTTTGTCCTCCAGGACCACTTCCTTTCACGAACCACTCTTCCAGATCATCTTCATTGATAACTGGAACATTTGACCTGTCTATAAGTTGACTAAAACTCACTCTTGAAGGTGACTGAAATGAACGGCGAGGTGGCTCAGGACAGAGTTGCCCATGATGTACATTCCAGGTCACTCCCCTTAGCAGATTTGTTTGACTCACAAGAATCGAATAGTTAACGTTTTGGAAGACGCTGTTACGTAAAAAATTGGACGCCACTACTCTCGACTGATGCAGTAACATGATGACGAAGCTACAATTCCTAAATTAGTCTTCTTTGAGCCAAGAACTGAACGCCTTTCTAAAAGTAGACAATCAGCCATTGCATTTATCAATAAAATGTGAGTTTTTTCAGCAGATCACAAATAAACATATTTGATTCTGAATTACCTGAAATTGGAACTGTATATCATTAGTATCTGTCAATTCTCTGTTTCTCCAAAATTCTCCTCTGACTCTGTCCAAATAGTAGTTTTTGTCGGTGTACTTGAGACTCGTGGAGTACCTGAGAAGTTTCTTGTACAAGATGAGGATATCCCGTTTTCGCAGCGTGTGGACACACGCTGAAGCTGAGTTCATGACTTTAGGAACGATTCCCACCTAAACCTGCCACCCAGTGCAACAATCAAAAGCATAAAAATAAATATTAGAACCGAACCAACAGACATTAACTACAAAATCTACTTTCGCTTTACAAAGACGGCTATGTACAAGAAGTTGTATAAGAAAAATTACAAATTTTACCAGCTCCACTTCAAGTCAGGACACTCCTCTGCACCTATAGTACACACTGGAATTAAATTTATTCTTTTTAATTAAATTGCTCTTAATTTAAAACGCTTTCAACAGACTTTTGATGGCTGAATGTCAAAAGTATTAGTATTACGGAGAACGAAAAGGAACAACGCAGATGCTTTTAGATTTACAAACATGAAACGCAGTAGAACCTGAACTGTGGTTGTTGGCTCCCTTTCTGTATCAAAACATGGGCATCCTGAGACTCCCACTGGAGTACATGAGCAACGCTTTCAATCGTTGCGTAAAAGCACTCTTTTAGAAAGTATCGACTTTGGCTGCTGAGTTGTATTAGAAAAAAGTCCAAATTATCTGCTGTCAATTATACCGATTTCACCGAATCATTAGTTGTTTATGCATTTGTAAGAAGAGTGGATACTAGCAAAGCCATTAGCAAGAGCGTTTACTATAGTTTTTTATGTATATTAGTTACAAACTTGCCTGCTCTCACAGTGAAGATATTCCATTGAATTACACGGATTTTCTGTATATTTAAAATCGTTAAAATTGACTACTGGTTATTTGGAGTGTATCGTCAAATATGATGGAATAAAATTTTCATTTTGAGGATCTGTTATGAGCAGTTTTTATTACCTAGCGTATGATGACCGATGAGAGAACAAGTATATACATACTCATGTCATGCATAATTTTTACTACCGAAAATTGACTTCTCCGTAGATTCCTTTGCAGGTTTGGATAAGTCTTTCTCAGTGCCGTAGGAAATGGATTTCCGGTAAGGAGTCAAAATTTTGCTAGCCCGTAGTTTCAGCTGAGTGTAGGTATTGCACAAGACATATTTCTAACATTTAGTCAAAATATGCGTTGAGGCGATAACCATTAATCGCAGGCACGTTGACATGATGTTCTCAAAACAAAGCTGGCTCACAGAAGTTAACTTTTGTGCTCAGTCTCAAAATTCACCACATGTTCAGGCGGACATTTCTATTCAACACGGGTTACAATGAGGTCACTATCATTAGTGGAAACCACAACACTTTAACGTTTACATGTAATGTAGCAAAACCAAAGCTGCAAAGGTGGTCTCGGTCTCTCTCTCTAGCTACACTCTGAATTGAAATGCATGTTCGCGTAAAATAAAGTCTAGGGATCACGAAATGAAAATGAAATACGGAAGTTTACTCCTATTACACCAATTTAAACTGTATCCTCATCACGCAGCTTCATTTGAAAGACTTTCTCTGCTCGCTCTCTGCCATTTCCGCCCCTCTACGCATTTGTTGTGCACAAATCCCATTATTCTATGCATGCTCCATTTATTTTTGTAATCGTGTGAATCAGAAAATGATCTTGTCTCTCTCGTCATCAGCATCATACTGCCATAATAATTGGGTTACGGACCTTACTGGAATTTCACCTGTTGCAAACATGCCATTCTGTCACATCTTCATCTATCTATCCAGCGTCTATTTTTTCGTACATACATACATACATACTTATCAACTAACTTTTTAAACAAGGCATCTGGTCTGGTCATCCAGGAAGCGTTTCGTATTTCAAAACGGTACAAAAAGTGGTCTCCAGAGTGGGCCAGATTAAACCGATTTACTCATTAAAAGGGGTAAACCTGCACATAGTTCTGGGTATACATGACTATGACATCTCTGGCAAGGAAGGGATTTTCCTAATCAAGAATCTGGCAGATCCCAGAGTAGGCAAGATGTGTGTGCGTGTGTAACATTCACAAAAAACAAAGGCGAGCTTATGAGCTGACATAATAATGACAATGGTAATGAAAACGCGCAGCTGTAGTTGCTGCCTACACGGATTTTCGCTCTTTTGCTTCACCTCCAAATAAAAAACTTTACTCCATATTTGGCACATTGAACAGTTGCTCCTTAGCTCTCTTTTTGTTCACACTCTCTTGACTTTTTGTTTAGACGAAGCTTTTTTATCGCAGCACTGAACTTTCAAAGTGAATGGCAAAAAGCGTTCTTACCACTACTTGTGGGAGGTCCATATTTTCGGTAGTCGGATAGAACCCGACAACCATTTCCCGGTCGCCCCTTTCCCTGCCGCCCTTTCCCAACAAGTT
>JAHZMW010002572.1:0-22100 GCA_027743745.1 Alloscopus bannaensis
CTTCAGAAGTTCAGGCGACGCCTGTTTCGTCGCAAGAATTTAGGGAGGCTCCCGAGGAAGGGATTTCAATCACTTTGGGTCCTACGGAATCTGTACTCTTGACATCAGAGTCGACACAGGAGGAACCTTCGGACGACAGCTCGAACATCACCGTCGTTCCCGTGACTCACACACCTGCTGCCGAAGTGACGGTGGATGAACCTCTAGCAGGGAAGACCCACAAGCTGAAGAAGGAGAAGAAAAAGGTCACTTTTGAGAAGGACGAGCCAAAACCAGTGCCTGTTGTCGAGGTTCAAGGGCCTTCAGAACAGGAGCTGCAAATGCTGAACAGAGTGATGGCCTTCAAGAACGAGCTTCAAAAGGTTCTCAGTTCCAAACCCTCGTCACTTTACCGACCTGGAGAAGCAGTGGAAGACCTTTCAAAGGAGCTCGAAAAGATCGCGGAGAATGTCAAAAGCCTCAACGAGAGAGGAACCACAATTGAAGAGTTTGTCTTCGTGGAGGAAATCCTGACCATCATTGAAACGCTGACTGTAGTCATTCAAACGTTGAAGCGGCAGTCAAACGACTTGAAAGAGGACACTTCCTCAGGTCTTGATGACAAATTGGGACAGCAGCGAAGCCTTCACGAGAAATTAAACGAGGTGGACGACGACTTGGAGGGTGTGCGCAACAGCCTCGACAAGTTCAAGATGAACCCTGAAGTGAAAGATCATTTATACGACATTTTGAGTGGGGCCGGCTCCTGCAGTCATCAAAGCAACGAGGTTGTCAGCAGGAATGCAGAGTTCTTGAAGAAATCACTGGAGGAGTACCAGAGACTTCATCAAATGATTGAAGGAGACAAACGGAACTTGAACGGATTGATCGACAAACTTCTGGGAATCACGGAGCAGCCCAGTTTGTCTCCCACCGACAAGCTGCATGGAGTCGACGAACTTGAGCCAGAACTGCAGAAAACAAAGCAAGGCATTTATGATAACTCGGAAGCGGTTTGCAAGTGGATTGATGATAATCCTGGATGCTCCGCACTTGGAGAAGGGCTTTCCGAGCTGAGCGTTCAGTTGGTAAACACAGAAGCACTGTTTACAGAGGAGAAGGATAGGCTGGTGCAAATCATCTCGCTTGCTGAGGAATATGAGCAAACGCTGCAGGAATTCTCGCAAGTGATTGACGTGGCTGAAGCGCTCGTCGAGGAGAGGCTCGCCGTGAAGAATTTGCAGCAGTTGCAGGATGAGCTTCAGAAGAACCGCAACTTCTTTGGCAATCTGAAGCGGTGTCAGCAGGCGCTGGATCGTCGAGGAGAGGCTCGCCGTGAAGAATTTGCAGCAGTTGCAGGATGAGCTTCAGAAGAACCGCAACTTCTTTGGCAATCTGAAGCGGTGTCAGCAGGCACTGGAAAAGTTGGAATATGACTTGGACGCTTCCACACGAGAGGCACACAAGGTTATTCATCTTTTATATATATTTTTGAAATTTAACGGTTTAATTAAGAAATTGAATAAATTTGAGCATCGTTTGTTGTTGTAGGAGCTTCACCAACGATTGTACAATCAGGCCACGTCCATTTTAGAACGTGCTGCAAAAAGACGCCAGCAAATGGCGGTGGCGTCAGCTCGTTGGAGTCGACTTGAGCATGGGCTTAACGAGGAGATGAACTGGTTGGCAGCGTCCTCCAAGAAAATTCCGAGCTTGAAAAATGTCGCGTCCGCAGACTGCGAGCGGATTTGTTCCACTTTCCAGGTTTGCGATGACAGTGTTTAATAGTATACTACATGTAAAATCCAAGCAGACAAGTACGTTATATGAAAATCATCGTTTGTAGGCACTCTATTCGGACGTGATTGTTCATCAAGCGAGACTGAGGCAACTGCGTGCCGTGAGCGAAAGCCTATTATCAACTGTGGCGTGTCCTGAGTTGGAGGGTAAGACTGACTCTCTGGTTGAGGACCTGCTTAACATCAGCAACAGGATCACGTCAGGACTGCAGTGTTTGGTCGGGTTCCGGGATGCGTACTCCAACTACGAGCGTCTCATTCACCGGCTGAAATCGTGGCTTCAAAAGGCTGAGGCGAAAATGGATGCGATTGCACTCCAACCACAGAGTCATCCCTACGATTTCTGGGTATGAAAATATAGACGCTGCTACTTAATCATATGTTTTCTTTATTACTAGATTGTGTCTACATAGTATGGTGTTTGTGTAGGAGCTGAAAGCACAACTGGAGAGCCAGCAGCCGTTGAAGAACGAGTGTGCCACGTTGCTTGATCAAGCACTTCGTGTCCTCTCCGTCACGGATGAACCACAAATTCGTGACAATTTCTCCAACTTTGAGGACCGTTGGTCAGCTCTCTCGTCAGTGATCAGCCAGACGGAAATGGGCAGCTATCAGGGCGAGGAGAATCCGGATGTGAGCATTGCGTCACGTCTCAACGTGATTGACAAAGATGTCGGCGAAATCAGAGACACACTGGAAAGCATGACGCTCACTGTCGAATCTGAAGACGATTTGTACTGCTACCTTGAAAAGCTTCAGGTAAACGGACAACATTTTATTAATTTTTCCCATTTAAAGCTTTCCTATGATGTTAACATGTTTTATTCTGTAAAGATTTTGAGAGCCCAAGTTCTGAACAAAAAGCACCAACTGAACACAATCAAGAAAGACCCAACGCTGGAGCCGAAGGACGCCGAGAAAATTGGAGCGCTGCTCGCAGGCCTGTCGACAATCGACGTTCAAGTGACAGAGGAGCTCGAGACGGCCCATGTTATTCGCGAAAAATTTGCAACCTTCGGACGCATGTCCCTCAAGGCATGTCATTACACGTCTCACAAATTATCATTATATGCATAATGTGTGCACACCTTTTTAGTGTCAATATTGTGTTTTACATTTTGCTTACATCATTCCAAAATATTTACTCTCATTTTTTTCTTTCTCTCTCTGATAAATTTGTTTGTTCCGTATTTTTCTTCCAAAAATTATGTATACAGACTCGACGGCTGCAGGATACTCTTCGTGCTCGTGTCGATCAGTGGGCATCATTTTTTGAGCTGTCGCAAGATATTCTCAAGCAAGCTTTGCAGAATTGCCAAGTAAGTTATAAAACATTTTGTTTTAGATATTCTGTCCGCCTCCTTACATTTTTGTGACTTTTGACCTTGCTCTTCAAATAACGTGTCACATAAATTCTGAACATTAATTTTTTCTAATTATACACTGTCATAGATTGTATGGCAGAGCCGTTGTTCTAATTTTTGCACAATGTATTCCTAATGTTTTCAGAGTCTTGACGAAGACATAACAAATAATCACGTTGATTTGGAAAAGATGCACCAAGTTCTCTCAAGCATTCCATCGTCCCCTCATTTGCAACTGAGCACGTCGAAATTGGAGCACGAGTTGCACGAGATGGAAGCCACGGTGCACACGCTCACTGCCAGGGTTCAGGTAGGCTAATTACTCCCTTTTTCAAGCGCTACCTTTTTTGCTAACTTTTTACAACTTCCTTCCGCACACACAAGAAAGAACACAGCCAAACAATAAGCGAGATTTATCTAACTTATCGCTTCACAAGAACCGCGCAGCGATTTTGCAATCTACAGCATTCTAATTTGGAGAGAAGCTGTGTACTTTTTTAACACTTTGTGCCAATCGTGTGATTAGGAGCACCCTCCTAATTATGCTAAAAAAATGAGAATGCGGCGGTGTCATGTTGATGTAGAAATGTGAAGGCTTCCACCCGGCAGCTATGTCTGAGAAAAATGTTGTGCAGATTGACTACGGAACTCGTGCATCGACTAGGACTAGATACACTGAGCGAGAAGTGGATACAAATTGCAGAGACTTTATATATCGTTATTTGCCAAAAGTTATTTTGCAGTTCTTGTGTGTACGTCCTACTACACGCATTGCCAATGTGAATATGCGATGATATAACAAAAAGCACTCGTCGAGGAGAGTCAAGTAATGAATATTTGATGTTGATGTTGCATAGTAAGGTACGACGTAGTAGCAAAAAATAGTAAGGATTCCGGTAGAGTATGCCGGCCAATTCAGTATGTGAAACTGTACGGATTTGATGTTATTAAGTTGGCTCACTCAAGTTGTTTTTAGGCTTTTTTCTCTTCGCTCTGTGTGCAAACGAAATGGGAAAAAGTATATGGTTTTGTAAAGCCAAAGTATAGAGATAGCAGAATATAATGCACGAGAGGAAGTTGGTTGTTTAACGGGGCAGATGATATAACAAAAAGCACTCGTCGAGGAGAGTCAAGTAATGAATATTTGATGTTGATGTTGCATAGTAAGGTACGACGAAGTAGCAAAAAATAGTAAGGATTCCGGTAGAGTATGCCGGCCAATTCAGTGTGTGAAACTGTACGGATTTGATGTTATTAAGTTGGCTCACTCAATGTTGGCAAAGTTGTTTTTTAAGCTTTTTTCTCTTCGCTCTGTGTGCAAACGAAATGGGAAAAAGTATATGGTTTTGTAAAGCCAAAGTATAGAGATAGCAGACTATAATGCACGAGAGGAAGTTGGTTGTTTAACGGGGCTTTGTTAGAGATAAAGTCACTTGCAGAGAGATTGTGTGCTAGTTATTATGAGCAGTTACTTTATTGATCTCGCTCTCGTCGTCAGTGTCAGCGTTTGTATACTTTTATGCTTTTTATTACCGAGATCAGAGCCACTTTTCACTGTTAAATTTGCTCATATCTCCTTTTATACGGTCACGAGACTCACGACTAGACACAAGAATCTCAGTCTATTTTTTACGAGAAGAAAGCGAGTAAGTTATGAAAAAGATATGAAAAAGTTTCTTGAAGCTCACTCAGTGAGGGGTATAAGCTTCCCTTCAGCTTTTTTGTTGTTTTGTTGCTGAAGTAAGCAATGAGTCAGAAAGTGAGAAAGACAAAACAGAGATTGTGTGTGATATGCATTTCAGGTTTTTTTCCTATTTGAATAATAATATATGGAAGGAAGCGGAGAAGAGATAAGCGAGTCGAGTAGGATTAAAAAGGCTTGTTATCGCTGATGTAGGTAAAATGTGAGCCCAAACAGAAAAGTTTTGAAGATGACTAACGATAATGATGTGCATAGCGTGGAAACTAGTGACGGGAAAAACTCGAGTTTGATAGGAAACATAAGGTAAACTTTTGTGTCAGTGTGCGAGCTCTTTCTTCACATGACAAGAGTGAATCTCTGGAGGATGTTGCCTAAAATTAGTACCTATTCATTATCCTTTTTGTGTGTGTCAACGCGACTGTTTGCTTTAACCACACACATTGTTGTAATGCAGAGATGCGTCATGTATGTGTGGTAGTGGATCATGTTTGTTGTAAATGTGTGCGTATATTACGTCTGTTAAAAATAGGATTTGAGGAAGCGGGTCCAAGAGCAGTTGGGATTCTGGCAGGAGTACGAGCATGCACTGAGCGCTGTGACACAACTCCTTCATCACAGCCACTCCACTCTGGACCTTGTGGACAACGAGCCACCAGCCAGCCTTCATGCTCTCCACATCTCACAGCGATACCTCAACGTAAGTCTATTCACATCTTTACCAATCTCTCTTTCTCTCTCTGCTGTCACTAATGAGCGTAAGACAACGTCATTTCTTTTCTTCGTCTTGTGGGAGCCCATTTGTGTGTGCAATTTGTACTGAGGATGTATCTCTCAGTGAAGAGGATCACGTTTACCGGTTTCTCATTTTCATGCACATCATCAACTCACAATATCACAATACTCACAAACGCAGAGAATATAGAGGCTTTTCCCATTACTGTGTCATCATCATCATCGTCGTCTTCCGAATATTTTAAGCTCAGCTTTCCACAAGCCGGTGGCGCAGTATTCATGTGGCCTTCCACCTAGAAGCATAGTCAACATGCTTTTCTACTCATTCATTCGCAGTTAAATGTACAAACGTTTTTTTTTATTTGGTGGAGGCACACACAGAAACACACTTTCGCGTAGACATGTGTAAAATGTGTGCATAAGGTCACACTTTGTTGTGCTTGTACTTTATCATGGATTCTTGCAAGCAGCAGAAAAAAACATAATACATTTCGTTTGGCATGTGTGACACCGCATTTTTCCCCTCATCTCCTCCGTTCTGCGAAAGACGACGAAGGGAAAAGTGTTTTTATTGGAATTGAATTGGGCACACACACCAAAATGTGCAATGGAATGAGACTGAAAAAGTTTATATACAACAACGCACTCTCTTTGTACGTGTGTGTACGCGATTGTGGAATTGTGTCATTGAGTCAGTCATTCACTCGACAACGGCAGTAAGAGAAGAGCTAAGTGGTGAGCGTTGTAGTACAAGCGGTAATAAAAAACAGCGGTGGCAAATGGCATGTGGATTTGTAGATGTTGACTGAAGTTCTTTTGAGTGCCACCTACTACAACTCAAAAGTGTGCTTTGCAACTCACAAAGAGACAGAGACATAAGAAGACGACTTGTAAATACTCCACTTCTTTTACGAAACCTTCTCCAATTTTTTTTCACTCCAAGGTAAAGTGAATTTAGCAGTCCGTCATGTAATTCTTTATTTATGCGCGGTTCCATTTTATTGCTATTGATTTTCTTGTAGTTTGTGCGGAGAATGGAAAAAGTGTGAGCACACATTTCCTCGAGGCGGCTGCATGCTCACATAAACATGTCCATCTGCCCAGAGATTTGCATGCCCTCCAGAGTCAAATCCTCTCCTAATTTCGCAAAGGTTTTAATCAGTGGCAAATGAGCAGCACGGAGAGAGAGTAGAAAGAAAGAGACAAGAAGATTTTTTATTATGTATGCCTCGATCCGCTTTTCCACTCCTTTACAACTTGTGAGTTACGTGCTCGAATAGCTGTATGCAAATGATGTGTTGGGATGTAGCACGTCATACGATGATGTGTGATTGTAAAAAAATGGGAGATGTCAGCATGTCACTGGCGGAAGGGAGCAAGGAGAGAGGGCATGGGCACACAGTGAACACATTTCAATAACTCACTCTGAGATTTATTAGGTGACCCTGTCCGGTACAGAAATGAACTGAATGAGTCACACTTTTATTTAAACTCAATCCACAACTTTGTTCAAAACTGGGAGGATTTTTTTTTCTATTCAAAACAAGCATAGTATGTTTTATGGGATAACATTAAACAAACATTGAAATACATAATCGTGTATTGACCAACGCTTTTATCGCTGGAAACTGATCCGGTTATACGCACGTTTGTGCGAATCTGTCGGCATTATTCTCTCATTTAATTTGAAGTGGCCTCTCGTTTTGATGCTTTGAGACAGCTTACATGTACTCGACCCAATCCGCTTTTTGTTCACGTTGACATATTGATTGCAGAGAGATGCGTGAAAAGAGCCGTATCAGTATCATGTTTCGATAACACACAAAAACTATGCGAGAGTTTGGCAGAAGTAGGAATGTAGGAATTAGGATTCATTTAGTCCAGAGGTCCAGAGGGTGTGAGTGAAAAGGAAATCCGTTTTGTCGAGAGTTACGACAGAGTGCACGGTGAAATATTATGGTAATGAGGTGCCACGTGCGAGGGCTCCAGCGTTGTAATACATCTCTCACACGCCTATTTTTCCACTCAGATTAACAACGCAAATATTACGAGTGATTAGCTCTGTCACTCGAAAACCGAGGCGAAAATGCTTACAGTGAGATTATAGAAGCGTCGTGTGAGGCACAGAGGTACTCGACGATTGCGAGTCACTTTTCTCTGAATGAGAGAAGCCACAAAGACGTTTAGAAGGCGTAGGTATTTACTTTGTCAGAAGGATGTCACTCTTGGAGAGCTATGCCACACTTTGTGTAAGAAGACTATTAGCAAAAGTATTTTTGTTTGAGTCGTGCTTTATCTCCACATTGGATCTGACAAGCCTCTCACACACTCACGCAATAATCGAAACGAGGAAAAAAGTTTTCAGCAAGAGAGGAATTTCTACTCGAAAGATAATTATATAGTATGGCAGGTTCTCTCGGGTGTATTGGGCCCTGTTGTTGAATGGGGCCAATCAATACTCTACTTTGCGATATAATATGAAATTGGTTTTTTGACATTTTTTATGCTGTTTTATGCAGAATGTGGAGGCAGCGTTGACGGACAAAGCTGCGGTTCTGCAAAGCGTGCAAAGCTATGCGGACAAGTTGAAAGCGGAGAGTCCAGAGGATGTGCAATCCCAGATTGAGGAGACAGTAGAGAACATCCGGCGTGACTGGAGGAGCGTGGAGGAACGGTTGAGCCGAGTGAAGAGCAGATTCTCGCGAGCCGAGCAGAGCTGGAGTGTGGTGCTCCGTGAGAAGACCGAGATCTCCGAATGGCTTCGAGCCATTTATCCGCATGTTGAGCTGGGCCAAAGTCCTCTTCCTAAAGAGTTGCTGGACCGACTTGGCAATGAGCTGCCAGTCTACGAGAACAAGATGAGCGAGCTGGACAAGGCTGCCTCCGAACTCTGCCTGACACTCTTCTACTCTGATCAACAACAACAGCAACTACCTACCGGCTCATCTGCCGACGATGATAAGGGAAATGCCAGTAACGGCACAAGTGAAGGTTTGAGCAGACACCAGCTTCCGCTCACTCTCGAGTTGGAAGCACTGTCGAGAAAGTTGATCTTTTTGAGAAATTACCTGAGTGCGGCTGCCCAACTTTCGGGTGACCAGAGACCAGCAGGCGTGTTAGAGGAGGCAAAGGCTACATTCTCAAGTGTGACTCAAGTAAGCTGGCCAAATTATGCATTAATTGCATATTTTGTAATTATTTTAGCAAATTCAATGGGTAGTATTAAAGAGTGCGATAATGCTTTTAAATAAATTTGAAGGGCATCCAGTCAGGCGAGGAACCGTCGGTGGATCGATTAGGTACGATATATGAGCATCTGCTCAGCTTGGGCAACGCTGAAGGTCGAATGAAGGCAGCGCAGTGCTCTTCACCCGTTCCCGATTCACATCTCACTGAGCTGCTTCGCAACTCGCGAAAAATTTTCCAGCAAACCTTTGTGGAGTATTTGAGAGTGTGGAAGAGCTTGTCGGAGCGTGAGAGTGCTCACGAGATCTTTGCCATTTGGCAAAACTATTTAATCCAGTGCCAAAACTACCTGAGCGAGCCTATTCCAAGCAGCAGGGAGCAGTTGATTGAGGACGAGTCGTTGTGCAAAGTGTACCAAACAATTCTCAATGGACAGCACTCCACCTTATCTTCCGAAGAGGATGGAGATGGTCACGCAGCTCCGACCTCCAGAGAGGCGGTGGATTTTCCTGCGTTGGAAAAGCGCTATTGGGAAATTGAGACGCAGCTGGTGGAGCGACAGAAAGAAATTGAGACGAGGCTCGGTGCGTGGAAAAACTATCTCAAGTGCCAAGACTCCTTCGCTGCCTGGCTCAGGACGATGGAGCGTGAGAAGAGGGCTCTCGATTTGCCGTTCTTGCAGCTCAGTCGATTGGCAGCCACCGCTTCAAAGATTGAGGTACATTTTAAGCTTGTAAAATTTTGTTATTGAATTGGCAAAGCTCTTACTTCAACATTTTTTGTAGCTTTTGATTGGCAAGTGCTCACGAGGGGAGGAGTTGCTAGAAGAACTGAAAACATCCAAGAGTGCTCTACTCCCATTCGCTTCCCCTGAACTTCGAGCTTCACTTATTCAAGACTTGTCGTCGAGCAATGCTCGCTACCAGAATCTCCAGGCTGCTCTGAGAACATGGCTGGACCATGCAAACAGGTTGTCTGAGATGCACTTCAAGTTCCAGGCAGGCACTGACAAGATTTCCGAGCTTCTCACGGACCTAAGCGACCGACTCGCTGAAGAGAAGGTGCCAACCACGTTTTCCCATCTTAAGAAATACATTGGCAAACTTGAGGTGAGTAATTTATCTATTAACGTATTAATGTAAATAATCACGGATGGGCGTGTTTCTAATTTGGTTTTTTGCTTGCGTAGAAAATTGAGAAGGAAGCAAAGGATATGGGTCCACTGTATGACGAAGTTCGAACGTGCCTCGAAGACATGAAATCGTCAATTAGTCCAGCAGATGCACGACTTCTTAATCAGCGCCTCTGGTTCTTATCCCAACAGCACGTCGAGTTGCTTTCGACAATCGCACAAAACAAAGCCGACGCTGAGGAGAAGGTAGACTTGATTCCGGCCTTTGACACGAGGTAAACATAAATAAACCTTTATTGCACTCATGATAGTATAAATGCTGGACTACAAAGGGTTGAAATAATGTTATAAAGGTGCAAGAATTGGCTGCTGTGGGCAAAGGGAATGCAAGAAAAGTTCCAGCGAACTCAGCATCTCACGCTGGAGGATTACTCAACGTGGTTGGCGATCGAGGCTCAGACAGAAATTGCTTCCAAGGAAGGAGCCAACTCGTGGATCATGACTAACGGGAAAAGTTTGGCGGAGATGACCACCGGGAATGAAAGGAAGGAGCTGTTGAGTGCTGTCAAGCAAGTAAAACAGTTGTGGAATTCTTTGAATGAGACTGTGAGGCAGAGAATAGCCAAAGTCACGCATCTACAACAGGTCAGCCTACTCTACTGCTTAAACTTTTGCCGGCTTCATTGTATTATTGCAATATGTACATTTGAATGATGATGAAGCAGATGCTTCTTCAACTGGACTCTCGCTACGAGGAATCTCTGAGCAAGCTGAAAACGCTGGAAAAGTTTGTGACAGCACCTGTGACATTCCAAGAATTGAGTAGTGATGAAATCAACGAGGTCCTTCATTCACATGAGGTATATTTGTAACCACTTAGTGTACTATATAAATGTTTTAATGTTTGTGCGAATATGTAATTTTGATTATTTAAAATTATTCAGGGTGAGCGCAAGAAACTCAACGGTGAAAGCTGTGACGTCAACCAGACCTTGAATCTGGGCGAGGTTGCTGCGACTGACTGTGATGACTTGAAAATGTACCAAGATGCGTTCAGAGTGCGACAGCAGTGCGAGAGTTTAGATGATTCGTAAGCGATTATGTTTAACGATTATAGTAAATATTATATAGTTCATGTTGGTTTGGATTTTATATGCACAAACTATTATTCACTTGTCAATATAGATGGAAGCAACTTATTGCTCGCTTCAGCAAAAAGACGGAAGCCCTCAGCCAACTCCGTGAGAAAGCGCAAAAGATAGAAGATGGATGTGACTTTGTGGAGACTCTCCTCGCGCAGGTGGACTCTGACTTGAACCGCTTGGAAAATTCGGAAGCCAGCGACGTGGCGGAAATCAATTCGATCTTGTCAGAGACTCAAGGACTTCTCGAATCCCTGCGAGCGTTGTCTCCCAAAGTGGAGGACATTGGCAACGAGTACTGCTTCATCGCGAAGCAAGTGAGCTCACGCACCACCACCGGCAAGCTGAGCCAACGTGTAAAGAAAGTGATCCAGGATTGGCGCTCTGACCTGGAAAGGTGCTCCGCAGTGATTGACGCGTGCCAAAAGAAACTTCTCTTGTGCGACTTCAACACGGTGTCCATCGCCACTGAAGACTGCATTCAGAACATGCTCACCAACGCAGACTCTGCCGTCCAAGTGTTGTCTGTGGATCCTGAGGTTGCGCAGCACAAGCTAGTCACTCTCCAATCTGAGTTGAACCAGTTGAAAGGTTTCGAGGAGGAAATGGAGGAAAGTGGGAAAACCCTAGTGACTAGGGACCGCTCTTCTGAAAACTTTGTCGACGAAAAACTGTTGACTTACAACAAACTGAAGCGGTCTCTTCAAGAGAAGTTGGCACTGGTGGCACAAACTCTCAAGAGGAAAGCATCTCTGGAGCACCAACAACAACGAGAGGGGGAGAAGGCTGTCCAAGTGGAAACGTTGTCCAAGAAAGACATTGACAAACTTTCTGAAGCTCCTAAGGAAATAGACAAGAGTGTTCAGGTGGAGACCCTCTTCCAGAAGTTGCAAGTTTCTCCAGAAGACTCTTCCTCCACGACGACGACAACAACCCAGTCTGAAATGGATATCGGTGAACCGGTGACATTGACTCGAGTGGACATTTACCTCCAAGAGCTGATGAAAGCGTTGGCGGACAGTGAGGAGAGCATGACGTTCATTGAGAACTTGGTGGAAAGTGAGGCTGTGGAGACGGACAGTTACGACAGTTTAGTGAGAGCGTTAGCAAATACTCAGTCAATGGTTGACCATGTGCGTCACCTCCATCAGCTTTTAGTAGATGATCATAAAGTGTCCTCGGAAATTGCTCAGACGCCCAAAGTACAGGAGCTGCAAGAGCGGCTTCGCGCAGTTGAAGAGAAGGCGAGAGCTTACGGACAGAAATTGCGGGAGTCAAGCCCCTCCAGCAAAGAGGTCACATGTCCGGTGTGCACTCCTTCGCAACGTGGGTCTTGGGACAGCACTATTTGGCGTGTGGAACAATGGCTGAATCATGCTGACGCGAAACTGAAGGAAGCGACGAAAAGGCGTCCACCCACATCTCTTGAACAACTGGAGGACGCCATTTTGAAGCACCGAGAGCTGGTTCTCGATCTGGACAGTCATAGAGGTCTCGTTTTTGCGTTGACCGGAATTCTTACGCATCTCAGCAAACACGGGGAGACCAGAACGCTCGGCAAGGTGGAGTTGGACAAGCTGAGAGAGCGACTGCGAAAGGCGTTGGAAGCGTGGAAAAAGATTTGTCACAAAGCGGCTGCATGGCAGGCCAGACTTCAGATAGCTCTCATTGAGAACCCAGACTTCCACCTCACCATCACTCAGTACGAAGAAGCGCTCAATTCCATCCAGGAAACAATCCACAGGCTGGAGCCGGTTGACCTCAATGAATCAAGAAGTGTTATTGTGTCAAAATTGAGAAAGTTTACTGTAAGTCACGTGACATCCATTTTGCTACATTACCACTGGTAGAAATTATGAGAACCAAATTTTTTGTTCACTAGGAACTGAAAGAGAGTCTGTTAAGAATGGAGCCCGAGCTCGCAACTTTACTCCAAACAGCAGAGCAACTCTTCACAAATGCGACAGCCATCGAGAAGGAAGGGACATTCCGCCCAACCTTAGGCTCCTCAGAGAGGGACATTTTCATCACGCCGCAATGCTCACAAGTGCTGGACCACATTTCCGACTTGAACCACCGTCTGAAGTCCCTGCAGAAGGTGTGCGATGCATACGTGAAGCACCTCAACCTGTTCCTCCAGCGAAGACCTTCTCAAGAGGACGAGACTCACGAAGCTTCATCTTCTGCTCCTTTGTTGAGCTTGTCTGACCAGGTAAGAGAGTTGCTCACATTTACCTCCAGGAAGCGCTCCGAGTATCACACATTCACACCTATTAACTCTCAAGAAATATGGACATGTAAAATTGCACACCGTTTTCTAGAGTTGACGTAATATATCTTTACTAACATCGAAAACTCTTGTAGACTTGATCCTCACACTCGTATTTTTTGCGCGATCAAATATACCTGACATTGTTGCTTAAACCTTTAGTGTAATAAGAGAGAACTCAAAATTATTGTTTTAGATAATCGAGCAGTCGGGCCGCTCGAGTTCAGCTCTGGCACGCAGTGCCTCGCCTCAGCCAAGCAATTCCGCCAAGTAAATCAACTTTTATTTCTAGATTTAATTTTTTTATCATTTCATTTTGTGCACGGTTAGGTATCGCATTAACTTGCTTTCTATAAATCAGTTTTGTAAAATCATGATTGACAATGTTTGCCACAGCGAGCGTGATGGAGTGCGGGATGGCTCAGTAATTGTGCGGAGTGGCCGGTACTTAATGCGCGTGGTCCGGGCGTCGCTTCCCATCCAGGCGATGATCCTTCTTCTTCTAGGGGCAGCTTCCCTTATTCCTTATGGAGAGCAAGATTTCCTTTGCACCGCGCGGAACACGCTCCAGTCGAGTCTCGAGCCCATGCTTCACTATCCAGACGGCCCACCTCCAATTTGAGTTCCGCAACAAATTAGGGAGCATGAACGCCAAAAGAAACGAACATGATTCTCCAACAACTATAAAATAACAAAGAAGAATAATGTGTCTTTATGCTTTCACTAGTTGTCGATAGTTTTCAAGCAACGTAATAATTCCGTGTGTAGTCTATAAGTAGAACTAAATACTTTTCTCTTGTATTCCATAATATTATACGAAAATGTGAGCGTCTCTATATATTTTTTGTTTTCTTCTCTCTTTCTCTCTCTCTCTCCCTCGCTCGAACGATTTTACGCTAGACGACTTCTTCGCAAAATACGACTGAAATTCCTCTTCTCTTTTTAAGCGCGTTTCGGAATGTAGAGAACGTAGCCAATGATCGAGTATTGTGAACATTTGTTGTTTCGTCCTCCGCGTACAATACACGTACAATTGAATATAACGTTAGTGTAAAATAAGTTAGGTACTTGTATTATATCAAAACTCTGACGGAGATGATACGACGAGGCCTTGCTGATGAAAACTGACGAGAGAAGCCTGATGTAGTTGGGAGAGCGTTGTTTGTGGGGGAGAAACTTGTTGAGGAGTGTGTGGACAAGTGAAAAGTGATATTTTTGATGTTGATATAAAAATGTTTACATAACCCAAGTAGTTTTTGTAGTCTTTTTTCTCATTCTTCTCTTCCGCGACTGTATCTTCTGGTAAAAAGTGTAGGAATGTTGTGGTACACGTTAGTAAGGAAGCGTTTGATCCAGACGTGGACGGATAAATACACATTTATTTTTACGCAGACGACCAACACGGAAACATGTTAAGCTTACCCCGTCACAACGAATTCGCACATTTAACAATATATGAAAAAAACATTGTTTCCCAGTGTGCTTTATGTAGAGTAGGAAATGAAGTGTTATACATTGTCGGATATCAGAGGAAGAAATGTGTAACGATTGCACAATCACGACGAGTACCTCATCATCATCACAATTATTATTAGATGTTACTTTGAAACCGGTGCTGTTAATTCTTTCACGAGATCATCTTTGTAGTTTAAATATTTTTAGTTTTGGTCCTCAAATCCAAATGCGTTACCTTTAAAAATGAGATTATATTATCGTTTGTTAGTTGAGACAGAGTATTTTGTAGAAATTTTTGTCTGGTTTGTTATGTGCGTGCTGGAAAGGAAAAGACAACGATGAAGCGTTATTGTTTGTTTGGTCTGTTTCACCAAGATTATATGAGAAATGGTGTATAATTTACAATACTACTGACTATGTATGATTATGTATTACGATATATATACGACTGCACACAATATATTTCAAGAGTCTGGCCAAAACAGTACTGAAATAAAGTCAGTCCATCTATTTCAATCCAGAAACATTCTTCTTGGCTCTGCGCCTTGTTCTCCGCTCATTTCGACTCATTTTCTCTGTCATTTTTATGTAAAGTGGTGTCATCCCAAACAAGTCGCGTTAATATTATTGTCTTTTTAGAAGTGGAATAGAAGAGAGATAGGGGCTTACAGCTGCGCGACAAGGAGACAGCGCTGACACTAAACCCTTGTCACAATGACCCCCGGAGCTAATCTTTGCGTAATCGGATCTCCCCAACAGAGTGTCCTCCATTGTGAAGCGTTGTGACTTTCAAGGTGGCCTGTCGCAAAGCTCCCTACATTTTGACACCTCGCTCATGTCCAGCAATGTACAAAGTCCGTCATCTCACAATAAATCATTCTCTTATGAGAGAAACATGTTTCTTCTGGTAAGGATTTGGATAATGCTCAAATACGTCATCTTTTCAGTCGTGACTCGACATGACTCATTTGCTAATTAGTTCTTTGTTCGTAACGAGGTGGTAGGGAGCAGGCTCCTTAAAAATAAATGGGGAAGGTCATGGCTATATATATGCATATTTTCGGAGGGATGGCGAACATAAACCATGTGCACTCATCCATTCAAGTCAGTCTTGACCAAGCAGAGTACAATATGTTGCCTATAAAAATATCTTTGCGTTGCTCCCTGTGCTCGCTCACCTATGTATGTTCCCGTAGTATGTGTGCTGTGTCATGGGTTTTTTCTGGATCCACATGAAACGCGGCAGTAATAACGAATAACGACCTTCGAAATGCATTACTTTTACCCAAATAGCCATGTACATGTTGTTTTTTTCTGTAATTACATCCGCACAAAAATGTAATGTGCTCATCTTCGGATTGAGTGAATAGCTGAAAGATGAAATTTCCTGGAGAAGGGGATTGGGTGAAGCAAAGATCATCATTTTCTGCTCCCCTTTCCACAAGACAGGCACGGTGTGTTGCGGAGCCAACTCCCGACGGACCCATCCAGACACTGAGCTCGCTTCATCTTTCGACTAGGTACTTGTTCCGTGTGCACACACAAACTTTTGTCGAGAAACATTTTCCGAACTGGAGAGAACGGAACGCGACCCTGCCCTTGCGACTCGGCTGAAGGAGGCATGTGCCGATAAAAGAGGCATGCTCTCCTCATGTCAAACAGAGCGAGTGAGTCATGTCATGCTCACTCACCTTGTTGTAGTACGCTCCTCTCTAATCTCCTCACCACCACCACCGTAAACGCCGTCTCCTTTGGAGATTTGTGGGCACAACACAAGAAGCGAGTAGTCCAGCCATATTCCTTCGACGTAGAGCGAGGGTGAGGGTAAGAGCAATGTCTACGACGACGATGATGTGAGAGAGGGTGGAATTCACACACACACCCGCCATATCTTGCCCATGGAAAAGACTGAAATGGTAGCAAGCACGACTTCCTTCCCCTTCGTCTTCCACAATAATCTCCCTTCTTGTATGGAGCGAGGGGAGAAGTTGTCGTCTCTTGAAAGCACATTGCAGAGAAAAGAGACATTGCACTCACTCCTTTAAATGTGTAGCCGCCGGTATTCCCATTTCCTTCTCACAACACTCTCTCCTCGTTACGAGTTTGTGGAGGTGTGATTCTCTGTTAAAACCATATAATCCATAGCTCTCTGTCTGTGTGCACATTGAGCGAATACATTGTATCGCGTATCACTACTCCATAGCACATTCACAGTCAACTCCCTTTCCGTACGCAATTCATTTTTAAAGGATGAGTTGTGTATAAAAAAGGGTTTAGAGCTGCCAAGAGACGAACGTGATCTCGTAATGCAACTCGCCGTATCCAAACTATTTCGGTGCTTCATCTCCCTCATTTTCTTGTCTCTCAAGCTATGCGTACATTATACACGAAGCAATGCCAATGCATCATTTCCCCATGTTTCAAACAATGCATCGCATACAACTGGTAGAATGCAGCTGAGAAAGGAATACCTCGGGATAGAAAAATACCCAAGGAACTAGTGAAAAAAAACTAGCCCCACAACATTCTCCCAATGCATTGCTCATCATTGTGCAACACACAAATCACTAATATCTCGAAAAAATTCGTCTTATGTTATGGGAACTCTGAGACAGAACGTTGGAAGGAGAAGACACGGATGAAACGGACAAACAAACGTTTCTCAACCCCAAAGCGAAAGCGTGTAAACCGGAGGAGAGTGTGATGATGTCTCTGCCTCTTTTGTGTTTCTGCCAGTTCACTATCCTTTCACACAACAGACAAGTCGTAGATGCATTGTGTAAAGAAAAGCAACTCTCCATCCGAATTACATTGGAGAAACGAGTCAATTTCTTTGAATAAGCATTGCCCGTTTTTTTTTCATTTTGAGAAAAGGCAGTTGAACTAGAGAGGGCTTGTTTTGTCGTTAAAGGAATTAGATCGTTTTCCATACGCGTTTTAAGCAAGGAACGCGAGAAGCATGAGGAGGATTGTTGCATGAAGTTCTCGCATCATCCCTTTGATTCTTGATCTTCCCTTTTGGACAAAAGTTTCTGTCTGTGAGTCAGTACACAGGAGGATTGCTGTGGAGAAGCATGTTGGAGATAGTTTTGTGAGCATTGTTGCATTTTGATATTGTTCGCAACTTGGTTCGCTGTTGAATAGCACCTCATCTCATCATCGTCAACTCGCAAACATGTACACAACATATAGATAGCATATAGGGAGGTACATGTTTTATCGTCATCCGGACGTCTTCTTTTTTTCTTCGTTTCTTTTTTATATATTTTTTTGCTCTCGTCTTCGCAACTTGTCTGATCTGATGGTTGAACAGCAGTCCACATTTGCATTCGCAGGTTGCTTTGATCGACATGATATTACGTGTTCGTACAAAAGCCAAGTACTACCACTGCTGGTTGGCAGCGTTGTTGTCTCAAAGCCAGAGAAAAAAAGGACAAATGCTTTTACTGCTCTCATCATCGTCATCATCATCAGCAGCCTCATCATGATATGATAATCTATAGCAGCATTTTCTCGCAACGGTAGTGCATACATTTACATTACTTTGCAACGATACATGCAAACACATATCGACGACTGTGTGCGTGTACTATTATGCGCTATTGAGGAAGAAGAAGTTAGCGGAGAGTGAGTGGATTAAGTGTTTTCTCACTCTCCTGGTTTTGTGCTCCCAGTCAAAGTCTCGTCGAGTCTCGATGGGATCGGTTTTTTCGGCTCGTAGGAGTTTGCTGTACACAGCTGTGTATACTCCAAGTGAGAAACCTGAAACTCAACTTATTTTTATGACAATATTACACTCACTCTCGCAGTGTACAAACACAGTGTGTACAGAGGGAGAAACAGTTTTTCGCAATTTTTTCTACACACTTTTTGAGTGAGTACAACTTAATAGAGAAATAAGACCTGGAGCTATTTTTCACAGGCGTCTTTTATACTCGCATGCATAAGGAGAGAGGGAAGACACTTTAAATTCAATGAAGTGCGAGGAGCAAAGAGACAAGAAAACTTGATATTATTCAGTAGTGCTTACTGCAGAGAGAGAATATATATAAAATATGTTGAACATGAAAACAAAATGTGCACACAATACATTACATGAGAGAGAGAGGAGAGCGTATGCATTTCTTGACTACGTTGTGAAGATGTACGAGGAGAAGAAACTCTCCGCTTTGTTGAGGAGATAGATTCTCGATTTTTTTGGAAGGAGACCAGTTGACTTGACTTGTTTCGGGAGAGAGTGTCTCATCTCAGGCTCTCTCGCTTCTTTTCTTCTCCACAAAGGAATGTGCTTCACAAACCAGTGAATTTTTTGGTGAATTAAGAAATAAATCAGGACAAACAATTTTTAATAAATTTCTGAGCTTCGAAGTGTCTTATGAAAAATTACTTGTGTTTTGTGCGTCCACATATCATTCAGTAATTTAAAAAAAAACTTTTTTGTAACAATTTGTACAAGAGTTCGTATGACAAGACAAATTAGCACATTGTTCCAAAGTATGTTTTATTCCTGTGTGGGAAAGCATGCATCGTGGATTCTAGTGACTCACTCGTACACTACTTCTCTGCCAATTCACTTCACTTCAGCATGACTGACCAACCACAGAGGAAAGTGTGAAGCCTCCTCTCTGTTTGTTTACACAGCGCCTATTTTTCTATTAAATGAAGAAAGAGTTTATTGCTGGTGATTAAACTCGTTGTGTACACGAGGATCAGTGCTCAACAAGCCAGTAAAGTGCTCTCATCCTCATCAATCAAGAGTGTGAGGATTCTAGCTTCTTCGGAAGAAAATGCCTATGCCCATCATCATCAACCTTCTTATCATTACGACGAGAAAGTAACGAGCGCACATTTGTAATGGATGCTTAAGCGTAGAAAATGGAGAATAAATAGATTTGCTACAAATGTTGATGATCCATTTAATATACATTTTTTCCCACTTGAAATAGCGGCTAATTACTTTAAGCACTCTAATGTGTTACTCCAGTGTGTTTGTGTATGTTTAAAAATACAAGTGGCAAAGTGACGAAGTGGTGTGCGAGAGAAGACGACGAACATGTAAACAATTTATTAAATTAGCATAGATTATCAAGGATCATTTGCATAGCAATCAGAAACATAAGCTCCTCTTTCTCTCTCAATTCTGTTTTTATTTGTGTAAGAGCGTAGCGTGAGCACACAGACGCATTATTGCATGAAGAGGAGAACACTTTGTGATGACATTTATCGCAAACTCGTGAGACGGATGGTGACATCAACACAATAAAAGAGTTAATGCTCATTTGCATTTTCCTAATCCGAAAATATAGAGGAGAGAATCCTTTTTTTTCTTCAGTAATGTGGATTTGTGCAGCTTGAATTATTCTGCGTTTGGTTCGCAGTTCGTAACCTTTGTACACTCATATGTCACCCAGTGAATGAGACTTAATCTTCTCTAAATGGTGTAATTGAGTCGTGCGCAATTGAACGTGGGAGAGACCGGTGGTTTGTGCTTTGTGAGAGTCTGGAGTTCGGACGCCGTATTTCCGACACAGGTAAGCCTTAGCAATTGTACTCTCCCTCATCTAGATTTTAAGTTGGCTATGAAGAAAGTTTTTGTTAATTTTAGGAGCGTACAAGTGAAACATTTTACTACTGTGGCCAGAGAGAGTCACATTTATATGAATTTTTGCTGGACATGGAGCTTCCTTTTTGTTTTATGTTGAGTCTAGAGTGCTCGCATATATTGAGCAAAATTTCATTCCTCTCTCCGAAAAAGGAAATGTCATCTCTTCCTTTCTTGAGCAGCTCTCGTCTCCTTCTTCATCTTGACTTGTTCGTGATGACCACGCTGTTTTTTCTGCACACACCCGTCCGCTCTGCAAACGAGAGAGTAGTCGACTCACTTAAGGTGATAACATGTGGTAGTTGGTAATCTGCATACGTAATAAAATGCTTGTACACCCTCATAAAAAGTAACAATCTCTCAAGAGCCTTTCTCTGAACAATACGGAGAATTACAATATTTTTCCTAATCCCTTCTCTGTCCCCGCCGTGTGCGCTGTGTTCCGTCGTGGTTAACAAGCTCGGCTCGAGAGTGGAAAACAATATGGGAGCGAGCATAAAAGGAAGAGAGAGGCTCATCATGATGTTTTAAGCCTTTTCACTCGAAAGACAATATTTCTTCACCACCAGCTTCCCATAAAGGCGCATATCTCTCCGAGGCTAATAAAACACGAGGTGATGAGGCGATGAGACAGCAAAGTTGCTTCTTCAAAATGCAATAATATGTATTACGCATATTTTTCGGGGACTATGATGATTGAGGAGTCGAGTACGGCAGTCACTCTTTTAATGAGCTTCCCTCCTCTTCTTCACTCAGTACACTTATCCCCTTGTTCGAAACAATATTGGGCCCACCACCACATGAGCTCGTGTTTTTTCGTACTTTCTAGAGTCTATGCAAATTAAGAGAGAGAGAGAAATATGCGAATGTTAAAAATGGGAAGGACAGTTTTGTGATTTGAGTCGAGTTTGAATGAGCACCCTCATCATGATCGTCATCATCACTGGGATCATGTCTTGTCAACATCGCCCAAAAATCTCGACATAAAAATGCCATTTTCCCACAAAATCGTTCTCTCTACACGAATACCTATCAACTTCTTTTAAATTGACATTGACATTTAAACAGCTCTCCTCATCTCTGGAGGTGGATCACTTTTTTGGTGTGGGCTCGCTCGACAAAACACGCACACACTCTGTAGTCATTTTGTTTGCAGTTATTTTAACGAGCAATATATTTTCAGAGTTGAGACTTTCAATAACAATAATAATAAAGGATAATGGGAAACTCTTTTCTCGTGTGTGTTACTTGAGCGGAGTGGGAAGGGACTGAGATCCTTAGGATTTACACACTCCACAAATCACATTCTCGTCATCATCATCAACAACTTTTGCACACCCACACAAAGTTGCATATGATCGCACAAAAAGAAAGATTAATATTTTTGGTAATGAGCAAACGAGCGAAATGATGAGCGGTTGTGTTCCCATTACAAATCGTCAAGTACACTCGTCTCGGGAGTGTGGTGTGTTGACGTCGCTCTCGTGAGAATGATTCATGACAAGGGGCTGATTTTTACGGGGCCTTCATCTTCCATCAATGGACATTCTCGACGATTTTCACCAACTAAAAAAACACAACGAAACTTTGTGTAGTTTGCCTAAATAAGTAATCATCAATAATAATATCGTTCTGACGATTTTTATGGATCCTTACTTTGAAAAATATAAAAATACATAAACGGAAAGCGCGCACATGCACACACGGAAATGATAAAAAGTGGTGGATGCACGTTAGC
>JAHZMW010002573.1:0-34206 GCA_027743745.1 Alloscopus bannaensis
CAACACTTTTAGACTAAAAGTGTTGGATCGACACTAAAAGTTTTAGTAGCGGTCAAGCTGCAGCAGATGAGAGATTGATACATTACACTTCCATTGGGGCTCATTTTTGCTTGTCGGCATTTGTTTCATGTCATTCTGTTTTAATTATCCGCATTCTAATGCAAATGTAGCCGGTTTTTTTTTCGGGCGAAAGTAACTGCCTGGGATCAAGGCTCTGGAGAAATTATTTGTGGACGCAATTGATGACCGATAATATGGTGAGCATCACGCTGGAGCGTAGGCTAACGACATAAAATGTAATTAACGTAAGTATGTCCATATATTAGTCGGTCTAGCTAGGTACTCTAGGTGTTTCGGTGTTTGTCTTTCATTGCATGAAATGGACGGAACAGACATAAGAAACATATTCAAGCTTCAGTCTACTACACGATGATTCATATATACCTTGAAATCGTTCATGACGAAGAAGGTAATTTCAGACTCCTCTCCATTCAGCATCACGCTCACTGTTTCTTCCCCTTCAGTTTCTGAAAATAAAGATAAATGTTTCACAGAAACGAAACGGGCATTGTGCATATTATTATTAGGCGTTAGTAATTTAGCCTCTGCTCTTCTGCACCATTATTGTACCAGATTTGTTGTCAAAGTTATGTTGAAAAATAGGGAATTCGTTCGAGACCTTGCCCCTGTCACTATCATAATTCAGTCGATCAATGGAATTTTTTCAGCATATTTCATCTCCGCAATTGTGTGCCTTACTTGACATGCTCGCTAGTGCTGAAGAATTTCACCAACAAGCTTTGGAATTCCAAAATTCCACCAAGGTGAATTCTATAAAATTAGAAGGACTAGGGCAAATAAAGGAATAGGGCTTTAACAGGATTCTTGTGTACTTTACTGCTTAACTCTGGTGAGGAGTAACCAATCCCATTCATAATACCACCTTACCTTCTGATTCCCTACCTTTACTACACTACATAGTACTGGCCAATTTATACCAGTATTATTTTAATGTTAAAAAGTGCCATTGGGTGGTTCTAGGAAACCAGTCATGGATATTATCAGATACATTACGAGCTCGAGCTATTGGCATATCTACTTGAATCGGTAGGTAATAGCAGGGTATATAAATTTGTTATATGTATATGGGTGGAGCATGAGAGCCTGCTTTTACTTTTTCTTTAAGAAAAGGAATCATTTTTTAATAGAAATGTTTGAGAGATAAAAATGTAAACAATTAACAAAAGCGTTTGACAGACTTCAATTGACTTCATTTAATACCTATGTAGTTTTGTGTCTGACTGAGTTTTGTCTTCTGATCTTTTGAATCATTTTTAGTAGTACCTGTAGTTGTACACTACTACATAGCATCTCTCCATTGCTTCGAGAGGTGAAAACCTGCAACTTATGAAGTGCATTCAATGTGCTGGGTGGTGCACAATGAACTAGGGAACTGAAATAATAGCACATTTACACCCTGAATGCCGTTCCTGGTTTCAATCTTGAAATTGTGTTTGAGGAGTGAGGAAAGTTCCTTTTACGAAACAATGTATCGCTTGAAAGCAAAACCATTTACACCATATCCCTTTTAATGTTTTACTTCAACTCACTGCCTCCACTTTTGTGAGCAAGTGAGAACATCGTAGGTATATTGTCTGCCTTTTTCTACACTTTTGTTTGTTTTCTCCCTATCGCTGACTCTGACAACATTTTTATGAAGAGTCTCGACGGGTCGGATGTAAAACTGTGGGAAAATATATGCTGCAGTTGTTGGTTTTCAGGTGTGAAAGCTGACAGAGAGATATTTGATTCCCCTGAGCATCACACCACTCGAGCACTATGCAGGTCTAGAAATGTGAAATATTTATCAGGTTGAAGTGTAAAGGTTCATAAAAGGTACTGGGTAGAAAAGAAAACTAGGTATGTTGGTATCTTGTCGTCGCTGCTGCCTCCTTTTTGGCAAACAAAGTGTTAGAAACTCAGTTACAACTTACATGAAGAACATCCTCTCCGATAGCATGTACCGGCGAAGAGTTATTTTTATTGTATTAAAGTTATGTTCTTGTCAATAGTGAAATAGGGGAAAGCAAACGATAGTGATTTGGTCGGTGCCTTCCTCACTTTCTTTTCTATCTATGCAGTAAGACAATGTGTTTGTTTTCTCACCGTTTGGACGGTCGTATGCATTAATAGATTCTGAAGTAAGAAACTGGGAAACAAGAGAAGCCTTTCCAACTCCTCTCGCTCCTATGATAGCAACACGATAGGATGTTGCAGGTTCCGTTGGAGTTGGTGGTTGAGGGGTTAGGCTGGGTCGTGGACTACGGTTCGGACTTCCTGGGGTTAGACTAGGCCGTGGGCTTCGGTTAGGACTAGGCGTGTAAGTCAAACTGGGTCGTGGGCTCGTTTGACGACTTCCGGCAGGACTAGCTCTGCAACTGCCACCTCTCTCAAGAAGACCTCCAGGCAGAAGGAGTCCGTCTTCAGACATTAAGGCCATCATATTTCTTTGTGCTTCTGGAGTGGTTGGTGTAGGGATGAGGCTATTGCTACGAGATCTTCGTCGCCGAAAGGAATCTCCTCTGTTCACAATCCCTAAAACAGTGTCAAATAATAAATGGAGCACACATTAAATTGCAGAATAAATACGCGACGTTTCATTTTTATAAGAGCACCACCGAAAATGCCTGTCGTACATACATATATATGTGAATGTGAATTGTATAGCATTGGGAATTTAAAGATTTAAAGTACTAGGTAAGCAGGAACCGGTGGTGAAGAAACTAGACGCATGTATCACCTACACGTATGCAGTCATTCGTACGGACGACAGAAGAAATAACAACGCGAAAAGTCGAGGTTCATTTGTGGTTTCCGATGACCAGTTGCAAGTAATTTTTATTTTGTCCGGGTTATGAGTGAGAGTAGCGGTTTTGTGTCAAACTATTTACTGTCAAGTTTGTAATTAGGAAAATATAGATATGCACGTGTTCCGTTGCTCGCATGTGTTCAATCATTATGTCGACCTTACAGATACAACTTTATTAAATAGGTACGTCAGTCTCAAAGACTTATGGCCAATAACAATGTTGAAATACGAAATGTTGCCGAATTGAATTTTCGGTGCGGGAAGAAACACCTAGACCTGCTTTCTCAAACGGTCTACATAGTTAGACTGAGTGAGTGAGAAAGCATACATAGGTAAGAATTTTTTACTTTTCCATGTTTTCCGCATTGGTTGGCCAACAGATGCCTACTGGTGGGTAATTTATGTAGACTTGTTTTAACGAAAATATAAATAAGTGTGAGGTTTTTTAGAAAGACGCCCAAACACCTTTGGTTAGTGTGAAGTAAAGGAGCATCGTTAAGTGCCTACCATGTACAACTATGTAGTTCTAGTCGACTACTGTCGCTTTTAAAGATTTCATAAATCTCCATTGCTGAAAGTATGCATTTTTACAAAGTTGTAAAAATAAATCTACATACATACGTATGCCAGTGTTCTTCTGAGAGACTCGGTGTATGACGTCGGCATCAACATCTCAACAGCGATTTTTATTACTGCTAACTCGTATGTTTGACTGAGTGTTGGAAAAAGTGGTGCAAAGTCGTGCATGTTCGTAAAAGATGGAAACCAAACACGTTGTCAGTTTTCCCAGGATAGTGTATAAAAAGTTTATGTAAAGTAACTCTTCTGACAACGACTGCTAACAAGTTTTTCTCGTCGTCCCGGAAGACTACTCCGTTTCGTCAAATGCTTGGATGAGGATGGTGAGGTTGAAATCTTGCTTGCACATGATTTTTTCCCTTGTTGATGACGTAATAGTTTCGATTTCAGATCGCTTTTGTGCACCGGCTCCTCTGATGTTTTGCTCCTATTGCGTCATAGATTTTGGCAACGGTGTAGGTTTAGGATCTATGATGTCATACATGATGGCTTAAATATAGGTACCGTAATGAGTTACACGTGCAACCTCAACCATTTTTAATTTCCTTTTCGAAGCCAAGTACTGTTCTGTTCCTTTTTCGAACCCATGCAAATTGGCCAGCAAAACACACAAATTCTTCTCAAGTTGCTTGTATGAGTATACACTTCAAACGCACAGCTACTTGATCTTACGTCATCGATGAACTTCCTAGCCATAGGGTTCAAGAATTTTTTTGGAATGGCACTACAAAGGCGATTATTTCCGTATCTGTTGAAATTCAATTGTCAGGTACCATAAACCGAGTTGCTTCGAAAAAATGATCAATAATCACAAAATGGGCACAAAGTCTAAAGGAGAAAAGTAATACCATTTCGCAATCATTCTTTTTATTTTGGTGGATTTTTTTCTCGATCCACGTACTATTCACGCGAAGACCAAAAACATGATTTAATATTATTTAGTAAGAGCACACTAACATACCTACCGATGCGGATATACAAACGCACAGCTACTTGATCTTACGTCATCGATGAACTTCCTAGCCATGGGGTTCAAGAATTTTTTTTGGAATGGCACTACAAAGGCGATTATTTCCGTATCTGTTGAAATTCAATTGTCAGGTATATAAACCGAGTTGCTTCGAAAAAATGATCAATAATCACAAAATGGGCACAAAGTCTAAAGGAAAAGTAATACCATTTCGCTATCATTCTTTCTATTTTGGTGGATTTTTTTTCTCGATCCACGTACTATTCACGCGAAGACTAAAAACATGATTTAATATTATTTAGTAAGAGCACACTAACATACCTACCGATGCGGATATATATATAAGATTCACTGGGGTTTAGATTTTTAAGATGTAAGATACCTTTGTCATTTTCTTCACGAAAATTGTACGTTGTTCTCTTTTAGGTTGTGAGTTGAGTTTGAATCACTTTCCTTGTATATTACTGTCATAAAGGATGTCGAACGCCCTGCCAGGTTTGGCAACCTGTTTTGTATCAGTGTATCATTATGTTGTTGGTATCGTGAGAAAGACATGTACGTCAATGTGCTTTCATTTTGACGTTGTACAAGCATCCCGCTTTACAAAGCTTTGAGATCGGTGCCATTCTCGAAATAAAATGTACTTAATATTTTCTGAAGGGGGCTTTTCTAGAAAAGTGGAAAAGAGGTTGCTGGTGTTTACAAGTACATAATCTTTTTACAGATTGCGTCTGAAAATTGAGAAGTATGGTTGTATCAAAAGATGTACCACAAAACGATTCAGGTTACCTACAACGACTTGGGCGCCCTGTGCTTCACTGCTTAGCACCTTTTGCCGTTTATAAACTAATCGATCTGTTTGACTGCGACTTGCGAAACTTTACAAATACATATACACTATACGTAGCTGTATTTTGTTACTTTATGGGTGTCGCTGTGTGACAGATTTTTTATAGGAACCATGATGAAATCAGTAATAGCATCGATCCTCTTGTTGCTTGTTTTGATCGATCTTTTTGCACAGAATCCCTAAAACTCTGCGTGAATTTTCTCTACTAATGATTCGATTATATATTTCAAGGAAGAACCAGATAGATGTACTTGTGAGCTAATTTTTCGGTAGACCGCGATAATTGTTTATGGATGTATTTGAAGTAAGTCTGTCCAATTGGCGGTAAGTGCTGTCATATCAGCCAGAAGTCACTAATGGCCACATTGTGCATTTGTGCAGAAAGCAGAGGCGAACATTTCAATGTGTTCACTCACGTCTGTTGTTCCACTCTAACGCTTCCCTGTACTGCGTACATACTTCGCATATCACTACAAGGTGGTTCGCATTACTGTTTTTCTACTTGACTATGTAATGATTTGCTATTCTAACATTTTTACGGAAAATTGAACGACACTGGTATTATGTACGGGTATTACGTTTTACACTTGTGGATGATGGATGGTGGGGTAGGGTGGAATGTAGTGCATTTTTAACGTCTCATAGTTGAGAGTCACGAAGTGGACAAGAGCACTAGTAGTTTAAGACGGCAATTTTTTAGATTTCTGCTGCCAGGTAGTCGCTTACCTCATTAAAGTAACCGACATAGTGCAGCTGAAGCCTGGCCTTACTACCTCCATGCGTCAGGGGGTCTGACGAATTTCCAGTTTAACCTTTGCATAAAAATTGCTCTCCTAACTGCACACGGAATCGTTGCTCCAACAAGAAACTAATCTAAACATTTATCGGTAGTTTGTATTGCGTACGTTCATCGACATGGCTTATCGTTCTAGGAAATACGGGCATTGGATATGAGTTTCATAAAGTCAAGTTGCTGCTCACCGTTTGTTGATTAGTTATAATGTACGGAATGTGAAAGTGCTTCGATTCGTTAGCACCCAAGTGTGTAGCATATAGAAAGATAAGAAAAGTGTTAGTATTAGAATTTGGAATGAACCACTAGCTGGATAGCAAAGCTAGCTGGTGAGGTAAATGTACTGGGTGCTTAATTCTGCCTAGCCGTCAGTCTTACTGTTTCCGGCAAGAGCTTGGAGAATATTTGCAACAGGCCAGAAATATTTGTGTTGAACTATTGTACACGTTATGTTAGGTGGTCCTTCAGAACTAATGTTTTTGCTTGTGAAATGCTAACCAAACCAATCAGTCTGGAGGGTTTTAAGTTATACCGCGTATAGATTTTTTTTTGGAGAATCAGAGGGTTTTATTACAGCAACCTTATATATAATCTATTATACATATAAGCTGTACGAATTGAGGTGAATACTGAAGTTTGTTATTAATGAGTGCTGTACATGTACACACACAGTTTCCATTTCGTTAGCGCTCGTTCGATGCTTCGCTTTTCTGTTGGACTAGGACCTTGTGTGAAGTGAAATGCAAACTACCAACAAATGAAACATTATAATATCACGAACACAAAGCGCGTACGCACATAATACATACATACAAGCAAGTGTGGAGAAAGCTGGAACAGGATGAGCGATGGCTATAATCCATTTCGCAAGTGCACTGCGTTGTAATGTGACTACGGGCCTGGTTGACGTATAATTTTGAGTAAGCTAGGAAGTGCTTAAAACAGCAGGTGATGAATGATAACCCGACGCTTAATGCCGTAATAACAACACTTTTGAGAGGAATGTGCCAACCTAAAAATAGTTCTTCATAATTCGAGCAGATACAGCATGATCGCCGACATTTTACATGCATTCCTGTCCTCCAGACAGACCATTGACTAACTTCAAAGAGCGAGAGGTGAGACGACTTTTAAGCCTCTGGAATGTGCTCGAACAATTATTAGGTTCGTATGTCAAAGAGGCGTGTGAAACATCGCTCGCCAGAATGTGTGTAATGAGCAATATGCTTTTTCTCATCAATAAGCTAGCCAAGTTCCACACGGACAAGTATTGAGTAGATATCAGACTAATAAAGTAGATATTTGAACTAGTGAATGGGTGATTAATTGGTTGCGAGACTTTGTGGCAACAGGGACAAATCAGATTGTGCTAAATGCACAAACTGTTTTGTCAAGCACCCTTGAAGGAAACCGTCAACTTGTCCTGCGTACGAAATTGGTGGCGAGTCTGTCTGTGGAAGGGAAAGTCATTGTCTGGAGCTGATGTGATGAATTCCAAACAGAGAATTTCGAGTTTCATTCAACACCAGCACATGCCCAAAGAGCACCTCGGTTTAGTCTTAGTACATATCTACCGAGTCTGTTATGTACCTTTGTATGCATATGGTATGGTGCCCGTATTTTCCTAAAGTACCCCAATGAGCACGGTAACAACTACCATGAAAGCCTACTCTAGTAAGATTGTCGTGTAATAAATAGCGGGTGGATATACGTGTAACGTGAAATGAAATGTAGGGAAAGTCAATAAAATAAATTACACTACCTTTGGAGGTGACGTTGAAATTCCTAAGGCGGTAGGACTCTTCATCATCGTCGTCGTCTGGTGACGGCTGTGAATCCTTGGTGGGAATATCCAAGTACCGTTCGGTATTCCTTTTTGGTATTTTCATCGAGTTGACTCGCCTCTGAGAACCAGATCTTGAAACTGACGGCGAAGGCGACTTCGGCAATCCTGACGGTTTGTTTCCGCTCCCGTGTTGTTGTTGTTGCTGCTGCTGTTGTGAAGACGACGTCATTCCTTTTCGTTGTGGGTGTGGAGAGGATTCTGGGGTCGCTATCGTAGGAATGATGCTGGGGATGCCACCGTAGCCCCCTAAGCAAAGCCTATCTCTGTCAGGTGTGCTTTTCTGGTCGGCAGAACCTCGCCTGTCAATTCCAGCTCCACTGTGTCTTCGAATAATTACGGGCGAGTCTCGAGCAGCAGCTTCCGCTGAGAGATGCATATTGTTAGGCGGAGGTGTGCCATGATGAAGTGAGTTCTGACTCATTTCCAGGGAAGTGGATGTGACAAGCCGGCCTGAGCTTCCGCTTATGAACGGATTGTAGGATTCTTCACAATCTCGAATTGCCCCTTCAGAGGAAGCCAAGTCCAAGTGTTGTTGGTACTCGCAAATGTCATGTTCTCGACGTTTTACCTTTGGTCGATTGTGCCCAACAATGCGAGCACTTTGCGATCTGTGAGCTCCTTGTTTCCGAGGTCTTGGTGCGCCTCCTCCACCATTGTTAATAATTTGCATGTTGCCAGAGCTGCCTCTGGAAGCGTAATGGATGGCTTCGTTGAAGTCTGATGCTGAACCTCCACGACTACTGCTCCCGGCTGGATGTTGATGAGGCAACCTGCTGTGACTGCCACTTCCAACTGCCCCACCACCACTGGATGCTACAATTGCTGCGTCCATTTCACCACGACCGGGAGCACAAATGGAGGCGGATCGCCCTTTTGCTGCTTTCAAACCTTGGTAGTACGGCTCCAATTCTAAAGTCATGACTATTATTTGTATGGCGACATGAGAGTATGTTGTACACGAGATGAGACTCGGCTCAAACTCCCCAGTCTTGCATGTATGTAGAGAGCAACACGCATAAATACTAATATGCTTGCTTCTCTTTCCTCCTTGCCCGACTTTTATTGAAAAATTAAAGACGAGCTCGAAAGTGGCTCAAGTTCAGATCATGGAAAAAAGCATGAATGGATTCCTTCGTAGTAATCTGATTACCTTGATATTTATTTCACTTGTTCCAAACGGGCAATCACGCCTTCGTAATTTTTTTTGTTTTCTCTTTGATTCGCAAGGGAGTTTACTACTCGAGTGTTCAAATGAATGTCATTCGTTTTTCATCAGTTGCTATCTATATACCTATCAGTTCTGGCACTGCCACAAATGGGGTCAAAACAGTATAGAAATGGGAACATAACACACTGCGAATCTTTTGCCACGAGCCACACAGTTAGCATATATAGAGGTTTTGCACTTAATATGCTAATGAATTTGGAACTGAGACGGGTAGCGCTTGTGCACAACAAAGTGAGGCATGACACGAAAACTATTATTACCGATGAACACTATCACTTTTCGTACTTATCCAAAAAGGTTGGAAAGTGAAATTCCGTACACGTCGAAAAAGTCTCCGCTTTATCTGTAACAACGACAGAATCTGAGTGTTTTACTTCACTTCTTGGCAGTTACGCGCAGCGAGTGAGAAAGTTGTGATTCTACAAATGCTGACTCGTCTTCTTGCATACTTGCATGCTGTGATATGATCCACTCGTTCTTTCACTTGAAGACAGCATGTAGGTAGATACGTAGGAGCAGCTTCTTCACAAACTTGTTTCGTACTGTTGTCGTCTTTACTTCAAATAGTAAGTGTGCAATAAGTATTTAGCGTTGTACTTGACTCTGTTTGCCAAAATTAGCTCATCAAATAGTAAGTGGAGAAGTGGGAGAAGTTGGTGGATGGCTTCGCCTTGTGTATTTGCTTACACAGTATTATTGTTAGCCGAGTGCATACATGTTGGCAACACCAGTCGCTTCCTGTAATAGGAATTAAATGACATACTGTTTTAACTGCTTTCACACTCAACACACTGTATACGTAATATGGTTTTGCCGTGATCATTAGTATATAACGAAGCATCACACATTGGGTCGTTGTATACTAGAGCAGTACACGCATCAAGAAAAGAAAATCGTGTCAGTGTGTGCGATCAAGCGTGACGGAGTTGTTTCGAAAAGGAGTAAACTCAACTGCTCCAGAGAGTATCATCATACGCGCGGAGCATAATGATACCATTGACACTATATTAAATGTATTTTTGTAGTACGTGCACATGACGCACATTCTATCGTATTCAGAAAGACGAAGATGCTCACTAGCATTTATTTTCATCATTCCTTTCCCTTCCTGTGTATATTTATATTTTTAGAATTCGACATCTTCATAAATGCTTGTTTATGATTTCGTATTTGACGTCTGGTTAATGTCCAGTAGTAGAAAATATACAATTTCACCGCTGCCCATAAAGTATGACGTTCACAAGATACATTTTGGTAAGAGTTCGTGTCAGATGTTACATTACAAGTCTGTCACCTAATTTACGTTTAAAAAAACCAAAATGCTCAGGTGGACCCTCCGTTTTTGCAATCATTTACTAGTTGGAGTATTTTTCAAAAATGAGAAAGTAGGGAAATCGTATTTTTCTTTAGGCTGTCGATTTGTGATTCTTATGCTAAAAATTGAGTTGGCATTTTCGTAAATCATTGTAGACAGTCAGTCAGTGAGCAGATGGGAATTCTTGAGTCTAAAATTTGCGTAGGAAGCTGCTGATGGTTTGTAACCAATCTTCTCAGCATCCGTCAGTATCACAGTAGTAAGTCACCCGGTCCGTCAAGCAGTGTCGAATTCTATGCATATGCACACTCTCGGCTACCACTAGACCCGTAGAGTTCAGTAATCTAGGTTTTTTTTTCCAATGCTTCAGCTGATTTCAACTGTTCCCTTATAATGTACTGAGCGCTACATGCACACAAATCGAATTTTTTCTCTTTCGTCTACTTCCGAGATAGTGGTCTCGCCCATTTCCATTATTCTAAGTAATAGCCTGCCAAGTGGGGTTCGGGAAAAAATTGTTGATTCTGCCAGCATCAAATTAAGTAAGTCATGAATATAAAATTTCGGCAGAGCGACACTACAGGAAAAGGGCCGTCGTGTGTCGGAGGAAATGTGGTGCATTAAGGCTCGCATTTTTGGACAATTGGGAAAACTGTGAGTTGGAACTGCCCCCAACCAACTGCAGGTTTTTGCGTTTTTCGCAGAGAGTGGAGGACAAGTTGAGGCAGACTGTTCCCATTTGCGAATGCCAAATAAATGTCATCCTTCAAGATGCCATTTTTGTGCAAGCGTGCTCTACCATCACTAACACAAACATGTTCCGCGTGCCTAAAATCATTATTTGTGTCAGTGTGATGCAGTCTTAAAGTGTTTGTTTAGTGACTTTAAAACGCTCAAAATGAGGAGGATTGTTCATGTGGGTTTCATGTTTTCCACTGAACATGTTTGAATGTGCGTATTATCTATCATGCTCCTGTCACTGATACATATTTATGCTGATAACGTCTTAACTGGTTTGTAGAAACCGTTGAACAGCTACAACACTTTGTGAAGAATCACAGGAACCATAATATTTTTTCAGTATTGCGTATCGCAATGCTAGCCATCATTTTCTAGTGTGTCTGCTCTGTACACAAGTATTACTCAACATGAGTTTCATCACGTGCCTAGTGATTAAAGCTTGATTTATCGTTTTCATAAAGGTATAATGGGAAGTCATAATATGTCGAAGGAAAGCCACCAGAAAATAGGGAAGGCTGTAGGCAGAAACAAAACATAGAAGGCCATGTTATAAAGTCCTTGAGAATCTCAAGTTGAGATTAAAAAATGTCAGCTTCTGATTTTACGAACCTAGACGTACACGGTTGAGCGAATGTATGCTTCATGTAATTTGTCAGTAAAATTTTAATCGGATTCGACTCTTCCTATAGTTTACTGTTTTCCAAGTTTTCTATAAAAAACCCAAAGCACGCTGAATGATAACCTACTCGCTACTCCACAAAACTCTTGGAAATGCGATATGATGTAAGCCAAAAAAGTGTTGATATTTTGCCCTTGGAAAGCATTTGCCCACTCCTCAATGTGTTCAACTTCCGTCATTTGTGTAGGACATACACATTTGTCTCAAACTTGTCGTCTGATGCAATTTGGGTAATATTTAGCTCCGCTGGATTCGCCGGATAATAACCGTTTTTCGTAGCATTAATTGTTAATCGATTGACGCCGGGTGCGTGTAGAAATAGCGATAGTACATATCACGCTCCATGAACTCTAGCATTTGATGTTTGTGGGAAGGAATAACAGTTTTCAGTGATGATGAGTATGACCCAAAAGTAAACTAGAAACTGGTTTTAAAATTTATCAAAGGGACACAGTCTTTTCTGGAATATAGCAGTTGCTTGGTCGTGGTATGTAAGTGTAGGCAGGGGTAAACGTGAATGAGAACTACATACTACGCTGTACAAACGTGATATGTAAATGTAATCCTATCATGTTTTCAAAGCATTAACTCTATTACTATACCTGCTTCCGATTTAGTACGCGTTCACAGATGTTCCTACTTCCTACATATTACGGAATACGGAATAATATCGAATCTAGGAGGGTTTTTAAGATTCCAAAAACCCTCCTAGATTCGATACTATATGGTATTATCATTTACTGTGGTTTATGTGTATAGATGCAACTATTCCGAAAGTTAAGCAGACTGGTTTATGGATTTGTAGTCGCAATTTAGAGAAAAGCAGAAAAGTTTTATTCAGACGCAACATTTTCAAATTAAATCCGCTTATTCGACATATTGTCTCAAACTATGTGAAATGCGGTGGTTTCGAAGTTGCTTTTACTCTGCCTCTTTTCAAAATTCTAAACTTTCTTAATATTCTGGAAAGTCTGCCACGGTATACACACCTCAGATTTGCAAAATTTGTATTGAGCACACCAAGCGTTATATGTATTGACTACTAGAGCTGTTACTATTTCATACCTACATAGGTAGTCTGCAATCTACATTAATGTGCTTTGTTGATGGTAGAGTTATGTAACCCAAGTGTGCATGTAATGTTATATCAGTAATATGTTGAGAGAAGTTATATTAATATCGACTAGTAATGATGGTAATAATGATGCATATGCACTCTACCATGAAGTTGAGCGAAGTATGTGCAAACTTCAAACTACCTGAACCTTGTTAAAGTGGTTTGGTCGAATGAGCACCTTTCGGAGGGGCATCTTGTGTTGTCACTATGCATGAGACGAAGGAATTGAAATAGAATTTTAATCGATTATCTGGACGTGCTGTCTACTAGTGCCGTAGTTTTGTTTAGGGTAAGTTGCGGGCCAAAAGCCAACTTTGTTTTTTATCGTCGAAAAATTGTCAAAACTATATTCTGACTCGAACAATGTGCGTATAAACGACTATAGTTTTGTCACATACTCCATTAAATTTCTGCTGATAACTTTTAAGAATGCTCAATAATCACCACAATAATACAAGTTTTTTTGTCAACTCGCGTATGTATGTTAAACCAATCGGCCAGCACAAATCGCTGTTGGGCATACAATTTAAAGATTTTGTCATTCGTTCAGACTTTTACGGCGCAATACTGAAGGTTACTAGAATAGTGTCTCATGTTCCCGCCGACTCATGTCACACTCGGAATATTTTACGTGGGTTGAGGTGTACTTGGAAGCAAATTTGTGTGAGTAAAAACGCGGAGAAAGGAGCTTCTCTCTCTTGTGTGTGTGTGGGGGGAAAGCAGAAACTTTTGTTCAAGTCACTCAACAGCTACGTTTCGAGCTTATAAAACTACTGTGGGGCACAACGAAGCTAACTAAAATTTGTGGATTTTCATTAAACAATTAGCGGACTCTGAATGTCTCTGACGCTTCAACATCTCGCAAACTTTTGTTGCAGAAGATTATCACTGTTTTCAAAACTTCGAGCCAGAATTAATTTTAGACAGTAATTTGCAATTATTTCAAAGTTAACAAAGTCTCTTACCCCGATGTTGATTTATTTTTCATCGACCTAGTTTCTTGTCTATTACCCAACTAATTGTCTTCAACTTGATAATCTGCAATGTTCACTTGTGGTGCTGAGTAGAGTATTCTTTTGAAAATTTTGTGTATTCATTATCATTTCACTTGACCAGAACACTGTTGTTCACTTTGTAACCAACTACAAACCATTGTGTCTGATAGCGGACAACAACCACAAAAGTGCGACTTGCGACTACCGAGTGTATGAAAATGAAAAATATAAAAGCGGACTCCACCATGGGTCTGCTTTGTTGCTGGTGTGGGAAAGAACTGCAAAGGAAAGGAGCTGAACACCAACTATAACGTCTCTATTCCAGTGGAGCTTGCTCCTGCCGAAGAAAGTGAAGGGAACGTCAGTGGGCTAAAGCGGACTAGTCACAAAGCCGCTTCATGTTCATCCCGCATACACCAATTTATACAATGATATGACTGTACGTTTGCCATACTAAATGCTTCTGTGTTGTGCCTCCCTGCAACTTGAGAAAAAAACGGCCTGGTTCTTATATGAGAACACCTATTCTGTATGGAGGAAGCCCCCGAATTCTGCAATTTTAAGCTGGTGTAGCCATAAATACTCAATGTATGCCCAGGAGTACGTCTCTGGCTTACTCCTTGCACTTAGCACTCTTCTTTATACATTGTCCTGGATGATGATGCCAAAACACGGACACTGTTCAGGAAAAATAGACGACTCTCTTTTTGAATGCATATGACTGTTTGTGCGAGTTTCCGAGGACAATAAAAGAAACAGGACTCCTTTTTATCTCTTGCAGCAGTTTTGCTCCAAGTCCAGGACGACATGCGGTTCGTTTTCATTCTGAATTGGAAGGTTTTGTGACAAAGAGAAAAGTATGGAGAACGGAAGGATTTTTTGCGGATAAACGTGATTGCTCGTTGTACAGCACAATGAACGAGGCAAAGAAAAAGGCTTGGAGACATGGAGAACTGAACAATTCTCTATTTGTTTTTAGAAATCATTTTATTCTGTGGTATGGCTTTCTCTCCCATCGGATCAGGAAGTGACAAAACAGTATGTGAGGTTTCTCATATGTATTCGTGCATGGCCCGCGTGGATAGAGGAAACAACGGTGACACTGGAATTGTTGCAAAATATTTTGTGACAAAGTGAAAGTGCAGGAGTCTCCAGGAGAAGAGCAAACAGTAACTGGTTTTTACTTTTTGCGACTGTGCCCGACACTGTTTGCTCTAAATGGCGGTCCCTCATTTCTTGTGAACTAGAACACATAATGGAGACCTTTAAGTGAGCTTGTTTAAGAATTGTATTGCTAGCTTTCACTACTAGCTTGCTGGAGAAAGTTATGATGATTTGACGATGCTGCCAGCTTCATGGTAAATTCCAACTAAAAGTACTAAAACGGCTTTCTCGCAGTTATGTTCATTTTCATTTCCATAAAGTATGCAAACTCAGTTTTTCAGAGTGAATATCTACAGGGGCTCGGAGTGTGGATATATGACTGTGATTTGACTGCATTTCTATATTCTATTTGCATACATAATCCATAGGTTTGCAGTGAATGCTACCTTTGCTATTTTTACTAACCGTAGTTTGTGATCGTCATCAGGCAAGGATATTTATTTGTATGAAATAATGAGCGACATGTCTTACTACGGGAGGAAATGGAGCAAATGATACCAAGCATCTATTTTTATTATTGCGAAACTAGCACCCATCCCTGTACATTTAAATGTAAATAGAAATGCGAGGTTTGAAATTTGTGTGGTTCTGCTAAAATGCCAACCAAATGATAATGTGCGCCTGACATGCAATTAGCTAAAACTTCCTCGTCCTGCTTGCCTAATGAAATGCATCCAATTACCTTCAGACATTAGTACTCGGAAACAATGAAAAGAGAAACTAAGATTAAGCTGACGGGACTTTTTCCATCTTCTTGGTCTCGTGTAGAGTACAGGGTTTTAGACAGTAGTCACATAATTATTAGCGACTGTGGAACAGCTTAATAAACGAAGACTCGCATTACAGGACATGCAGACTGGGCGAGTTTTCTTTCTTATGTAAGAATGCTTTTTTCTTGTGTGTATATATAATCATCCAGAATTTAAATTATAAGTTTTTGCACTGTACATTGTACGGACCTTTCTTTATATGTGTATAGGTCTGGAATGTAACAAAAATTATTATAATATGGATATGCGTGCTGAAGTTGCTTTTGAATCTTGAATGTAACATAGAGGCATAATACATTATTGTTGTGTACGTAGGATGTGTATGGAATGTTAATAGGCAGGTCGCGTAGCACACGAATGTACTTCAATTCATTACGTTTTTCCTTTGATGGTTTTAAGCACCTCATGCCACTTCAAACTTCAATGGGCGGATGAAAACTTGTGTTCTTCGTGGTTCTGTATTAGTAATAGTAGCGTGATACGACATTGTTTGTCATATGAATGAAACGTTTTCTTGTGTTCTTTTTCGGAGGAAACAAACATTTTGCTAAATAGACCTGCCTAACCCAACTAGTGTCCGATGCCTATACGTGGTGTGCTCATAATGACGAGCTTTTTTAGCTTTGCGGGTAACCCTCCGAAATTGCCATTGTTCGTTAGTGTTCTAGGATTCTACTCTGAAGAAAAAATACCTTACGTTGCAGCTATTTCTTCCAAGAGCGTATATTGTAGGAAGTAGCAGTAGAAGACGACGTGGTGTTAATGCTTTACCCTGTGGTCAAATACAGAATAGCGTAGTGACAGTGACTCATTCATTAGTTGTTACTTTAGGTCTACAAAAATCCACTGACTGGATTGTATTATCGATTCCCCTAACGTTCTGCAATATTGATACATATTGCCTGGTTTTAGAACTTCAGAGCTTCAAAGCACATGTTTGGTGAGTGCTGTAAGATGGTGGTGTATATGTCTCATTTCGCACAATTAACGGCCAGTCTGTAAATAGTCGGACTTAATGGAAATGGAGAGAATGGAGAAGTAGAGGAATTGAAGCGAGAAGCTGGTGCTATAATCGAATTCCATGTGCTTAGCAAGATGAACACCAGTTGACAGATTGCAGCTGTGATGGAATTTAATTATATTTTAAGTTGAGATTCTCCAACCTTTTCTCAGTCTGAACAACTGTCAGTCCAGGTTACGCTTTTGGAGTGGATGGGTATAGATAAGTTGCTATTGTTTGGCACTTTCATTCTCTATATCCGTAAAAGGCTTATAATTGTAGCTCCTACCAAAATAGCAAATGTATACGCAACGTGAGCACCTCGTTTTCGTTTGACCAATTCACTTGTGGCTTCGATTTGATAATGTCCTGTGGACGCTTCTCTGTTACACCAACGTCGGTCTGCCGCGTTGATAATCATAACACACTTCGAAAATTGTTTAGAGACAAGTCAACATTAGTAGATTGTTTTGCTAAAACTATAAAAATACATGCATCAATACGTGATCGCGTAAGGACAAGGAACGCTTACATACGTAAATGGAAAGTATTGTAATATTCATCGCCCTGGGCCGTCAATTTTGAAGTTTCGTCGTATTTTACGCAGTAATATGTCATGGCCGTGCAAAGTTTGAAGTAGAGATCGAACATGGAGCAATATCCTTTTGTCGGTGATGTAAAATTGAGTTTTCGCGGTGAATGAATGATTCCCGTTTCTCGACAAAGCGATATGCTCGCATCCCATGCATACGTAATAACGAGACAGAGACGTGCTTTCAGTTCGTCAGTTTTGAACTATGTGATAATATAACACATATAGGAGTTTTGTTGAATGCCGTCTGGGAACTGGTATGGAGTTTCTCTTTAGAACCTTGTAACACTCAAAACATGTATTTGCAACCGGGTACGCTGTTGCATGATATAGTTGGTTGTGCTGTGCGGCTGTTTCATTCATATTTATGAAAGTCTGATTTATTGTTCTGGAGTGATGGACGCTTATGGTAGATTGGTTGAGAGAAATTGATCATCACGTATACTAAGTTAATATGTCTGCTTCAAGCCTTGAAGTCTCGTGTGTGGTTCAACTCTTTCATTTAATCCAAAGGGGACTTTGAGGTACCTGAAGGATTTTTTCAAAGTTAGGAAAAAAGAATACAGTATCACTACAAGATCAGGTTTATGGATTCGAAAAGGGAACGTGAGTCTAGTGAATTGCATACATATGTAAGTCGTAATAATAATATGTTATGATAGTGGGTTGGTTTCGTGGTGGTCCACAAAATGAAATGGTATGGCTATGATCTGCCTTTGTAGTCTCATGTTGACCCAAAAATATCTGAAAAGTTGTGCTGTGCATATTCTACCTTTTAGCGTGCCCAAGTTGGCCACATAAAGTGTTCTTAAGAGCAGCAAACCTCTAGTAAACTGTCGTTATTACCTCTCGCGCGGTACGCCAACTCATGATTAGGGAGAAATCATTTGGTGTAAGTGAAACTGGGGCGGTGGTAACGACACCGAAGGAAGGTTGCCAGAGGAAGTGTTTACGCTACATTTGAGCTATCAAGAAGCCTGCATCTTATGTGGCATTATACTCTCAGTTGACGTTCAGTTGTGCGTGTGATGAGATGCGAATGATTTAATTTCCTGTTGTTCGGAAAGTTATTACCTGAGGTGAAAGGTGAAGCATTTGGTCCTATTGTACTCTTCAACGTGGCTTGAGTCTGTATCAGTTTTTAGACTTATACGTCTGTTTAGCGTTTGAATAGGCAGTATTAGCGAAAATCCAAGTTTTCAAATCTGCTTCCAGTTTCACTTTCCTTTTTCGTGTAAAGTCGTACATTGATGTTATTCTTATTACGGCTTAATATTTGATCGCATGTCGACGGCGTGAGTAGCATGAAATGTGATTTTAGTATGCGTGGTTTTGGTTCGTAATTGGAATAATGAGCGAGATCATTGCCAGATACTTTACCACACCAATTGCAGTACTTTGTTTTTATAGTTCACACATATAATATTTCTTCCTCTGCCGTCATATTGTTAAATATTTCGCTTTTCTATATCATTACTTTCACACAATACAAGTATTTTCATACGGTTGATACCCGAGCAGAGATGTAGGTTGTCTCAGTCAACTGGGTGGGGGGTAAGAAATCGACGGACCAGAGTATATATGTTAACGCAGTATTTGTTGGCTGAAGCATATTTCATCGTTTGTATGCATTATTGCGCCTGGCCGGATGTAGAATTTGGTATTTTGCTGTTATTGTACTATAATATTCGCGGCATTTAATGGACCTCAGGAACGCTGTTTATGTCAATTGGTTTTTAACTTTTGTAGTAAGTAGGAAATCGTGTCTGTAGGTAAACTATTCCCAAGTAGATTTGAGCTTCAGTTGTATTTACAAATGAGTTGTTTTCACCGTTTCGTAGGCATATATTGTTTTGTTTCAGACTGACATCAGAAAGAGATTTGCTCTATTGAAAGTGACTCAAAGCTTTCAGCGTTGGCTGACGTTCAAGACTTCATGGTTTGGTTCAGTTTCCGAGTTTCCTGATTATTATTACTTTTGATGTACTTTATAAGCTCTTGTGGGATATGCTTATATGTTCGTTCACTTCGTTTCTTTCCTTTCTCATGCTAACGTTATATGTAGGTACACACCAAGCCCGTATGAAAACGTACTACTTGTATGACAGAAAGAGTTGAGTATTTATTTACAGTTTTTTCAACAGCCGGCATAACTGGAGTGGAAGCTTTTTTGTCTAGTCTGATTCACCAAGTTTTTTGGAAAGAAAGGAAGTGGGCCTGATGCTTTTTAACTTTACTTGTGCGATGTATTTTCCCACACTGAAATGCTACAACAAAGCAATATGCGCGTTAAGTGAAAAGGCTGCAGCTGCGTGCACGTTGCTAGATGATGTGATACTCATCATTAGGAAGAGCACATAGTGTTGTTGCTGCTTATGAACATTAAAGTTTAACTCGACGCTTGCTGACAATGAGTATTTCTCAGTACGGTCATGCATATACTGCCTATTTCTTTACTCTGAAGGCCCAAGTACCAAATGTAGACTAACTAGGGTTCGCTGACTTGGTGACTCCACGTTTCGAAGTCATCATCAGTTTCATTCAACGGACAAAGTTCTACTGATGTAACAACCAACTTCTAGCTTTCCTTTTGTGTTCCTCTGCAAAGCAGCGTACTTAGGATGTGCAGTGGTATATTATAGCGGCGGTTATAAGCGGATATAATACTGGTGTTTGTAAAGCTATTGAAGCATATAACCTCCTCAGATGTCTAAGAACGCCAAGAGCAGGGATAGTTCCTAAGAATGAATTGGAGTTAGATATGATCTCGGGTTTCTTTATCCGGAGTTTTTTTCTTTGACCAGGGATTGGAAGGAAAGCGAAAGGAGTATAAAATGCAAAGTTTTATGGTATCATGTTTGCAATATGCACATTAAACTATTCTTATATTGCGTGTGTACATAATAGAGATTTTTTGGAGCACGAGCCGCAAATATAGTAATAACTAACATGCAAAAAATGCTGCGGCAGTCGATTTGCCAAAAAGTGTCTTAAGTATGAAGCAAAGGCCAAAATTCTTGCAAACATAAGAAGAGGAAATAAAAGTTCGTTGTTGGTTTTACGACAGAGTGAGTTATATGCTATTTCGAAAAAAAACTCTCAAAGGCCAGAGTACGCTTCCTGTATTCGCTGGTGTCTTCTATCTTCAGTCTAGAGTCTTGTATCCACAAACTGAAGAAAGGAGAAAGTCAAAGATTGGGTAGTTTTTCATAAAAGGTAGTCCTGTTTTCTGGACATATCCGTAATTTATGTACATACATCTACATGAAGGAGTGAAAATCCCTGTCATTGCACATCAGCAAAGTTGGTCGTACGGGAATGTCATTACGTCATCGTGATTGTCTAGCTGCGTTCTAACTCGCTGACTCGAGCACATTACATCTGCAGTTGCAGAGAGGATGCTAGAGGAAACACAAGAACACGAACAACATGATAAAACATCTCATCCTTCCTCCAGCATCTTTCAAATCAGTAAAAAAGTTACACAGCGTTTACTGCAGGAAGTTTTGGGTTCATCTGCTGCCTTCATGCTCTTCGAATTCAAAAGCACATAGACAAACAAATTTACTTGAGTGGAAACTCGTACGGACACTGGTAATGTCAGTGTGGTGCTGTTTTTTGCTAGATTTATGACGAGAGACCACGCTACTCAATCCTTACAAATAAGAAAGGATTTATCATATAAACAAGCTGTGTGCGAACATAAAGTAGCAGAGATACTTTTATCCGAGGTAATCGAAACTTCTTATTTCGGTGTGGTGTCGTATAATATATCATGAAACCCTATCATCAATAACTAGTTACTCATTTCATCTTTTCAAGCATGATCCCAATTTTCAGGTCCCAGGTTGTGTTTTGGTACTGGTCCAGTTACAAACACAGATGCTAACAACATCTCTTACATCAATATAAAAAATGTATATTATTGAATGTTTGTTTACAGCGTGTGTATGATACATAAGTTTCAAATCAAATTGTACTCAGGCGGAATCCGAATCCTTTACTACAGAACTGCAGAATAGTACATGCCTGCTTTGTACACTTTCTCTTTCACTGAAAGTTCAAGATCCAAGAAAGAAACTGACAATCTTTTAGGTTGTATTTAGTTGGATCGAACTTGTACACATGTGCCATTTTGTTATTATGAAGTATAGAGCTTATCTACCTTACAAGTGCTGGAAAACTGAGCTGGTACAACAATGCCACTAGCCATAATTAAATTTCGAAATTATTGTTGGCGTTTTATATCCGTATGATCGAATATACTATGTGAATGAAGCTCGTGATCGGGTTTTTGATTTCATTAAATTATTATTATTGAATGAAAGTATAAATAATAGGTTGCTTTCTCTCGAACACAGTGAATTTTTTATAAAGACTGTACCACTCCATAGAACTTTGCTACAAGTCGTATTGTACTGTACCCAATGTTTCGAGAATGATGAGTCATATTAATAGGTCCAAGTCAGAAATATACATAGGGAAGTTTTTCTGTACTTTGTACTATTGCTTAAAACTATTATTTTTCTTTTAGTCGTCTACCAAGCCGGAGCCAGCAATGTGCTCTTGATTTGTGGTAAAAGCTTCCATGGATAGATTAACTTGATTCATGTTCGTAATTTCATGCTTTATACAGTGTATTAAGTGTTTCCTCCGTAGAGTATTCACTTTCATACAAGTTTCATCTCGCTCGCGAAGTAGTATCGTTCGATCCACCTACATTTCTTCTTTTCGTCGTTCTTTCTTCTTTCTATCAGATCTAATTTTCAACAAGAGGTATTTTTTAGCGAGGAAGGAGATGTATTTTGGTGTCACTTGTAAAACACTTTCGGTTCCGAAGATATGTCCGTATCGCATTGAACTGTACTCACAAAGTTTTATTCGTGCTTTCACAACATTTGTGCGTTGGGTGTAGTGACTCTATTTTTTCACTGCACTGGGTTTCGATCTATTTGTAACAGAATAGCACGACAGCAGGGTTTTGTATACTGGAAGTATGTAGAGTAAAAGAATAATTTATGAATCGAACCCATCGAATGATTTCAATGATAATGTGCAACATCCTAAATTCCGCAGTCTCGCATCAGTTTATTGCGGAATATTTTCTCTCATGCCAGTTCATTGTGAGTTTTACAAATGATTTTCAGTAAATTTGTTTGAAAACGGACTACAAAATAGTTTTGTGCTGTAGGGAGCGAGGACAGTGTGCACATCAATGAAGGCCCTCAGTCATAAACTTTAATGTTAACTTTCGCCTGTCGTAGAATTTTTGGCTTTTTAGGCTCATTTTCAATTTCAATTGTTGATTCGGGCATATCTACCTATGGAGAACGAACTTAACTCTCCTTGAAACGTCACATAGCGAACGACTGACTGTATGAAATTCGACGAATGTTAGTACATGAATTTTTTCTCTATTTGTAATCGTGTAGTGTTAAATGATTTCGTTTCGAGAACGGGGCTATGTTTGGAGTTGTTTCACACTTTACGATCTGGACAACTTTATCCTTGTTTTTTATTCATTTGTGAAACCTCAGTCAGTTGTACAATGCGTAGCATGTTGCATTAATATGTATCTGGGTCGTATTCGGAAGTTTAATTTAAAAATGTCATTACAGGATTATGCTGGCAGCAGTATGGTATATATTTGTAATGCTTCCACATGCGTAAATACTTGCAAATGTAGCAGGACGGGTGTTTGCCGTGTTTGTTTTGCCACTGCTGCGAATCCGTAGGGTTTCGTAGGTTAATCTTAATTACGGGCCGCAGTTGTAATGTAACTGCTCACATTTCCTGTGGAAAGTAGACATGAAACGCATTTGTTGAAAAGATTCGAGATTTGGCAAGAAGTAGGCGGCCCATTTCCGTGTAAGAAATTGGCTCGTTGTGCGTTCCCAGACTGTGTTCCTACTTTCTCTCGGAGCCTTCTCCTCCAGTTCAATTCTACATGTGCCTGTACATTCTAAACAATGAATTCACTCTTACACATCTACGAGTGGAGAGCGAGTTGAGAGGGGGGAAAGAGAGGAAGTGTGAGACTAGTAGTTTCGGCGATTGAAAGAATGGAGAAAGTCTAGTTGGGAAAAGTTCGTTGGTCTACTTGGAGAAATAGACATACAGCAATGATTACGCTTATATCGACCGAGTGGTCTGCTCCTTAGCGTATATGTATGTAATGTACACTTGTACTTTAGAAAAAGCAGCACTTTCCCTTTTTTCTCCCGTTTCACTTTTTTTGTGTTAGGTGTTCTTCCGCCGCTATTTCTAGGTGACATGCAATGTAATTTGATGTTCTAGTTACAACCTTTTGCATTTACACACAACACAGTGTACTCATCGGAGAAAGTGTGCTACTCGAAGCGGAATGCTCACAGACAATAATGTCTGTGAAGTTCACATATTAGTAGTTGTTGCCAATTGCAAAAAGGGTTTGAACACGACAGAAAAAGAAGAATGATGAAATGTGCATGAAAATTGTAGTTCCATGAAAGATTTATCATTCTTTCTCTGTTCGAAGCAAGCATAGAATAGAACACGCACAATACATACAGCATACAAAAATAAAGCTCACTATTTATGAGTTTTCTCATTTTCGATACATACATGGCATTATGAACAGCAGTACACACAGCCACAGGCGTTTTAATACATTTCCTGACATATTAGAAGACGCGGTTTACGATTACGCCTGTGTGTATGCGAAGGGTATTCATTCCCTGGTGTTCATGTTCTTGGCCAAAGAGGAAGTTCCAACTTTTGCACCGTGCAGTAAGACGCGGTTTACGATTACGCCTGTGTGTATGCGAAGGGTATTCATTCCCTGGTGTTCATGTTCTTGGCCAAAGAGGAAGTTCCAACTTTTGCACCGTGCAGTGAACGTTGACGTTGCTACCTTGTGCGTACTTGGTAGTAAGCAATCAGAAACGAGTTTTCACTTTCTCCGTCGACATACCTAAAAGCTACTATTTGTTTCAACAGTTGCTGTTTTAGCAGCATGTGCTCCACACAAAGGATATCGTACGGTGTTGGACATGCAATTTGTTTAACGTGGCTATTGACTTGTGTACTTACTGTATTGACTCGATTCATTAAAAATGCCAATGGGTGGGATATCGGAAGGAAGTAGCATTTCTTTTGACTGTGACTTTGTTGCTGGCATAATGTCTGGGGCTGTGTGAATGATGGGCGAGTGGTGTGCTCACTTTCGGGATACTTTTGAACGTACAGGAGCTTTTTCATTGCTCGTTTCCAGTCAGGGAGTTGGAAATTTGGAATCAGGTTTAATTATTGCACTAATGAAATGTGGAGGCCAAATGATAATGTTCATGAGAGTAATGGTTTTTCTACCGAATTCCCAATATGCCTCTTTTATAATAGGCATTATTACTGGCTCTGCTGCACTCATTTTTATTACATTTTCGAGCTTTACACTAGAGGTTCAAGGCGATCCTCAATCTAGGTTCTGCTAAGAAATTGATGAGGACGGTTGCTTTCGCTTAAAACAATAGCAAAATTGATTGAAATTAATTTGGTTGTTTGTAAATAAATAATACTAATTCGTTATATTCTTGTATTTGTTTCAGATTATCAATCGGGTCCTGTGTGCGATTGTAGTTGATGTAGTAGTCACAAGTCGTAGTAGATTCAGAAAAAAGTATTTTTATACGGTTTTATTCCCTTCACGTCATTCGTTTATCTGGCTTTGTGTACTCCTTCCATTGCTGGATTGATGTGTATCAGAAAGTTTCCACCATAAACCACATCGCTTTTATCGAGTTCCGGTTGACTCTGCTTTCCAACATATAGACCAGTAAGTGATTAATTATGTTTATGTCTATAGTGTACGGTATATAATCCGATGGTAGGATCTAATAACCGCGAAACGATAGAGATTAGAGGCTTGGCCAGGAGTTGACAAGACTTCTGCGTTCGTCTTGCCTCTTCAAATAAGATGAGCATTTGATTGCTGTGTAATGTACACTCTGAAAGAAATCGGAAAAGATAATAATGTCAATGATGCTGCAAGTTATCCCTGTCCTACAAGCTCTGAGGAAAGCTTATTTGATAACTGAGACACCTCTCTCCAGAGAGTCATAATGATCGGCTATCGTATATGTACATGCTATAAGCATACGACAGCTTAATCCATACTGTCATCATTTTGAAGCACAGTATATGCTCATCCAAGCACTGATGAAAGTTTAACCTTTTTCTTTACGACAGAAGATTTCGTGTTCATGGGTGAACTTCACCAGCAAACGAAGAATGCGAAGTAGTAGAAGAAAAACCCAGATTGTCATATCTATTACTACTGATGGGAATAAACGTTCTCTTTGGGGATTTTTCACGTCCTTCTCGAAGCAGCAACTTTACCACTAACCAATACAACAATCTGGATTTGATACGTAACAAGTAAGTTACACATTGTACGCATACCGTACTACGATTATGGCTTGTGGTATCGAGGTGGCAAGTAGATGTGCTTGTCTACTTACAAAAAAGTACGCGAAGTACATGTAGAACTTGGCAATAGTGTTTTACACTTGCATCAGTTCGACTTGTACTGCGTTTCTGAGCAAATGATGACTAACTCAGCTCGCTTTGACAAAACCATGAAGAGTTTTTGTTCCCTAATCCAACGTCTTCTGAAGCTCAAAAACTACATCAAGAGATCATGCACGATCGTGCTTCAATGTTTCACGAAACTAATCTTAGAAGCATATGTTTTATCAAGTGTTTTCATTTTGCAGACGATGCCGCGGCAGAGGGTGGTTTGGTAGTGGCAAGCCACCAAAGTTGGAGAGAGACGACTCAAAGCTTCACTGGGAAATCCAGTAGCTTCTTTCTCTTTTGCTCTCGGTGGAATAAAGGAAGTTAGCAAGTCGGGAAGTCGTGATGCGAAAAAACTTGTAACTTACGGAAATGAACGAAAGGATTGCAGCTTACTTTGATGAGATTTTATCTTTTTGCACGCTAAAAGTGACAGCAATGCAAAAGTGTAGGAGATGAGTTCCTTTGAGAATACGGTAAGTAGGCAAGGAATAAAAAGTTTTTAAATCCGTCTAAAATTCGTCGCTGAATGATGACCAACTCAGCTCTCTTTGAAAACACATGAAGAGAATTTGTTCCCTATGTTCCAACGTGTTCTGAAGCTACCTTTTATTTCAAGATTACTGCTATTCAGACACTCATTAATATGCATTATAAAGATTCAATGCCTGAATTGCTTTGATTGTGTTTTCTATGACCTGAATGAAGAAAATGACCTAGCCGGAGTTCTGTAAACGACGACGATCTCCCGTAATTGGATTTCTGAAGAGATTGGAAAACGTAAGCTGGTTTATGTTGTATAATAGAATGTACACATACATATATATATGTATATATACTCTAATTCTAAAGGATCGTCAATGATGAGTTTTGTCTCGTTCGTATGACACAATTTTGTGATTACAATTTTATCATACTGAGTCGATCCTTTAATGCCATCCAGTCTTGTTTGTTATAAGGCCCACTCTTTCACAACGTCAAAGCTTCACTTGAGAAATGAAATGAGATTCAATTTGCCATTGATATGTAAATTAGACCGTGTAACTCGTGTAAGTGTTAGGATGTGCTGCTGGAATGATTTCAGTCTGGCCTTGTAGCCAATAATAGCCTCCTGGATGATCATGTGCATAAATTAACTTGCTCATTGGAATTTGTAATCAATGACAAACTGTAATCGCAATTTTATTCTCCTTGCAGGTACTGCAGCAACTAATACTGGTGGATCTTTTCGACAAGTTGACGAAGAAAATACCATTGAAAACACCAAGCTATTTAATCTGATATCGACCAATTTTTACATTTACGCAAGGCCTTTAGGGAAACCAGTGCCCTTTGTAGAGTGTATGTCAAGCATAGCCAAGATTGGCTAATGACGTGTTCATTGAAAAAGTAATTAGTGTCGATTGATCTACATTTAGCTATATATGTATGGACGAAATAGGTACATGTATTACATTTTCGTCGTCGTGTTTGTAAATAAACGTGAATGATTAATCAAGAACAATGAAAACAAGAAACAACTGTGCTTTATTTCAAGTTTGCAAAAATTCTCTTTCCGTAGTTTTCAATTTGGCTACAAGTAGAGCATTAAATTGCTTTTTTATCTTGCAATTTTCTTGAGCTTAGCTAGCAACGCTTTATTGTCTAATGAATCATTGATGATTATGGAAGAGTTTGAGGAGGCATCGGAGTCTGATGGGCTGTCACCACTGTCGTCACTACTTTCACTGGTGTCTTTCTTGGACTTGCTGCTATGTTTGTGACTCTTCTTCTTGTGCTTATGCCGACTGCTTTTGTGGCCTTTCCGTTTTTCTTTCTTGCTGCTCTTTCTTCGAGTTTTCTTTCCAGAATGCTTTTTACTTTTCACATGGCTTTTATCACTCCTATCAGTAAGTGCACTTTTTTCAACCCAGATTACTTCCTTTTCTGTGGTACTAGGTTTCTGAGACACGTAATTTACAGAAGTTCTAGAAAACGAGGAAGATTTGGAAAAATTTCCAGGTACATTTGAATTGTTTGGACGGGTATAAGATGTTTTCACGTTCGGTGGTAGTGGGCCATACGTGTCGGTGATATCTTCGCCCGAATCGCTATTTTTATCGCCACTCTGCACTGAAAAACTCTTATTTCTGGCATGCCTTTCCTCTCCTTGCAAACTATCTAGATCAATATTGTCAAATACTCGCTTTTTGTACCCCGTGTTTTGATTAACTGTCTCAGCAACTAGAGGACCCAAGTCTTTCTTATCGGAGTTACTATCCGCACGAACGTTTTCAGTTACCGTATGCCTCGAAGTATTGGGGTTGGGTTCATTTGCTTCACTTTGATCTTCATCTTCAGACTCCGAAGAGTCAGCAAAAATCTCTTTAAACAGATCCAGAGGTGGCTTCTGGATTGGGGAGTCCTCGTCACTAGTCTCAACAGCAGACGTAGCTATAATAGTCTTCTGAAAATCTAGAACTGAACCAGCTGCCGCTTCGCCAGAGCTATCCTTCGGTGCAACCACAGAACTTGTAGCTTCCACGGGAAGCAAGCCAGGTGGAGGTTTTGAGAAATCTAAATCAGCGAACAGAGACTTTTTTGGTGGATCAGGGGGTTTGACATTAACAGAAGTATCTCCTGGGGTAGATCCATCAATAGACTTTGCAATCCGCCCAGAAGGATCACCCTTTATACCCACGAATGTAGAGCTGCAATGGTCAATCAAATACAATTTACTTAATATTCCTTAATAGTGATTACATTATTTGAAACATTTGCAACGTATTCACATAGAACATACTCAGGGTACGGATTTGGCACGTTGAATCTCTTGCAGACCAGCTTATCTGGATGCCATTCCAAAACACGATGAGTTAGTCTCCCAAAGAGGCTCATTTTTGAGGCCACCTTTGGATCATCTTGTGGGTCTTTTTCTTTAACAAACTCTTTTTCGGGTTCTGAAACGTTGCATGTACGAAGAAAACATTCTACAATATTGTAGTACACATATATAATTTAAGTAACTCGCATTATCTTTACATATTTACCTAAGTGTGATATATCATGCGATTTAGCAGATACGAATCGACTAGACAAAATACTAGTCATTGGCTTGTATAGTTTTGAAGCTCGCTCAAATTCCATTTTCTCGCGATCGCGTTCCCACTCTGTCATTTCCGGAGGTTGTAAATCTCTCAGGCTCTCTGAAATATTGGACGACCAAATTCTTAAGTTTAAAAAAATCATAACGCAGCGGACAGGTAAACATCATTCATTACTAACCTGAGAATCCAGCTTCCACCAGAGTGATGTATTTTTCATACCTTTCCTGCTTCTCAGGGTTTTTCATAAAAGGTTTGAACATGGCCTTACTCTCGTCTGGTGCTTTGTATGCTTGCAAAACCTGAGTGAACTTTTTGAGTCTCTCAATCCGCTTTTGAATATCAGTATCCGTTTCGGAAGTTTGCTTAAATTTCGATCCAGACGTTTCTTCAACAGCCACATCTGTCGATGCACTTTGATTAGAATTATCTGGCCGATTTGGTGGTAGATTAGTTGGATTTTCTTCAATTAGAACTTGTCTTTCCGATATCGTCAATGAATGTCTTCCTAATCCTTGAGCTGCAACTTGAAGCTTTTCGTTATTCAACGTAGACGATTCGAACCTCGACTTCTTCATTAAATGAACCGGTTGGAAATTTGGTGGTAGTGTGGGCGCAGGGAATCTCTTTCTTTTAAATTTGGTAACATCACTTATTCTAAATCCTTCAATACAATTTTCATTTCTAGTAGCCTTCTTTTTGTCCCGACTCTCTCGAGCTTTTCTTTGTCGTCTTTCCTCGGGTGTTTCTAGCGCAAAGTCATATTGTGACATATCCTCCCTCGAATAAATATCGTCGTCATTTTCTTCAAATGCACCAACTCCAAACGCCTAAATTGATCAGATTTGTTTTCTTATAAGTTTGTGATGATGGTCGTGACTTACATTTGTGTCATACATCAGTGACTTTGTTAAACAGTTGCTTACCTCACCACTAATACTTAAATTTTTATTCTCCACTCGAAACTTCAGCTTTGCTCCAAACAAATCACCACTGTTCGTTGCAGTTAAAGTATTTCTGTCTAATCCTCTGTATCCCAATCCGAATGTATTCTCTTTCGGATTACAAAATATTGAGTTAACATCCTCTGGAGCGAAAAGCGATTCTACTTCCACATCCGATACACCGTCAGAATCACTTCCTTCTTCCTGTATGAATTCTGGTGGCAACGGACAACCATAGACCTTCCCAATGTGTAGCGGAACGTCGGATTCAGCGTGATTATTTTCCTCTTCCCCTGTTTCAGGTTGTTGCTTTTCTTCTAACCTCGCCTTCTTTCGTGACCTTCTTTCAATGTTTGGACCAATTCCTTTACCATGCCTCCATCCCATTTTTATGAGGATTTTAATACCAACCGTCTCTCTGCAATACACAAAGTAGTCTAGCTGATTAATATAATTGAACAGTGACTCAATCATAATACTTTGCAAGTCATATTCATATTTTTCGTGATCACTCTAATTACTTGACAGGCTGGATAATTTGGTCTAGAACAGGAACTCCTGGAATGGGTCCATCACTTGACTTGGGTAACGGCCTCTTCCGTCCTTTGCCATCATTCTTGTCGGTAAAATCATCCGTTGGCCGTAGAACTTGCGGAGCAATGCCAAACGCACCTTTGTCCTACAAGGAACATATAAAATTGGAAGATATACTTTAACAGCACAATATCACTCGCTAGACATATTGAATGTGAATTTATTTCTTACTTCATCGTCCATAAAATCCAGGACACTTTGAGTTTTCGAAGCATTCCGATCCCCTCTTGATGACTTGAAGGTGGCGTGATGGGACGTTTTCTAACTGCTTCATCTTAAACAAAAGAAATATCTCTTCCTTTGTCATTGCCTACTTTAGTTTAAGCTCCAATAAATCATCTACATCTAGCTAAATCATGATGTATCATCTAGCTAAATAATACATCAGAGACAGAGAGTCCTCTTTTGACTATTAAATGTTTGACATTTCACGGGTTTGACTACAGAACTGTAACAAAACTCGGGCAGGCAATGTATTCGCTACTAAACCTCACCTTCTTCAAGTGCCTCCAACGGAGTGCCATACTCCGCGCAGTCAGAATCGTCATCTGAATTCCCCATTCTACATATAGCCTAAAAGTCAATTATCAAACGAATCAAGTTTAGTTATCATTGTCACGCTTCCAAAGTTATACGCTTTAATTTAACTCCTGCCGCAGGAGCTGACTGACTTTAAAACAAAAGTAAGCATTTCTGTATTATTTTACCTTTCCTGTAATGCCTCCAACCCAACTCGTCCCGATCTTTGATTGCTAATTACTAATCACAAGACCTGTGCCATATTTACATAAATGAACTGCGACACACTGAAACAATTTTTCGTTGACAGGGAATGAATAAAATCATGTATCGCTGCGGCAGCAACTAGTTTGTTTCGCTGTACACGATAACTGAAACTGGTCAGTTGTTAAAACTTCAAATTAGCAGGAACTTGAAGATTAAAAATTATCTTCTCTGTTTGCACCCAGTTGTCTCTTTCGCCGATTTGTAAAGGAAACTTGTTGTGTTGTGCTCACTTCATCGGTATGAGCTTTGATATGTGAACGTGGAGTATTTGTCAACAATTTGAAGTCAAAATGTGCGCTTCACAGCTGCAAAACACGCATTGAGTTGACTCACATAAAAAACTCGTGTGTGCTGGTAGGTGAAGTGAACAAAGACAAACTTTTCTTCTTCATGCACTTTTCATTCTCTGCTTGTCAAGTCTCCATTGCTGTTTCTTATCAGTGATCAATGATCACTAATACTGTTCAGTTTAGTAAGTACATAATTTCTTTTTTTTTTGTTCCACTAGATTATATTGCCACAAAACTTTGCAATAAATTTGGTTTTAAATCCCCTTGTAATTTTAATTTTGTATCAAAAGGGAATTGTGATTCAATTGATTAACCTTGGCTATAGGAATCTTCCCGGCGATTAAAGGTATGTAAAGTATCATTTTTATTGTGAATTTTGAAACGGAAACATTGAATTGTGGTGTAGAAATGGAAATAATGGTACGATCAAATGGTTGGCGTTTGGGTTGGGATTAAGGAATTATAAAACCGGGAATAGGTATATAGTTTCTATTATAAAAACCTTATAGGGTTGAGTGTTCTATAGGTGTGGAATTGCCAAGTTTTTATTTTCTCTCATTCTGTCTTTCTTCGCATTCATAAATTGGAAAGTCCCTGAGGACAATATTAGACATCAGCAAAGTCATTAGATGGTTCATATAACAGATGAAGACGATGAGAAGTTTTGCAACTTTAAAGAGATGAGATGAATTTAGACAGGTAGGCATTGCGTACCACTCAACTCAAGGTAAAGCGGTTGAAGCTCGATGAAAGTAGGATTTTCACAATTAGCGAATTGACGCAAGTCTGAACGCTGCGCTAGCTGAAGTGTCGGAATGTAGAATGTACAACTCGAACCAGCAGCAAGAGAAAATTGAATCTTGATGGAAAGTGTCCACGGGGAATCCGCTTTTATTTCCCAAATGAGTAGATGATGGCGTTGCCGAAAATCTTATATTTTTGTGTTGTAGGGTATGAAACATCAGCTTGTTGAAAAAACAACATTTGCGCAAATCAAGTATATTGCAGTTTTCACTTGTGATGACAGCCCGTTGAAATATATCCATATTCAGAGGCATCACATCGTAACATTCAAGGATACATGTTAGCTTTATTAGCTCGACTTTCTCTTTTCTAGGTAGTGTAGAGTAGACAAAGTATAATTTCCATTTTCTAAGATTTATGTAAGATCTTTTTAGTAACTTTTATAATAGAGAGTTTTGAAATTTACTAAAGAAGTCATGGTCAAACCAAGGTGCTAAGATTGTTTCATTTTTATTATCTGAATCTTGAAATATACTCCACACACTCTCGATTCATATAACATTTGTACAAGGAGAAAAACTATGATCTTTACTACACCCTAGTACTGTACATGTCATTGGAATGAAATAAGGTTGTGGGTGTGCTTAAATTATTATTTGTTTGAATGCTAACTTTTCTTTTTTGTTGTTTGTTTTCTTCTGGATAAATTTTTATGTATTCAGCACGATTGCCTGGTGGAATTAATTTCTGCTAGTCGTGACTTTTCAACGTGTTTTTGCCTTTTCTACTTGAAACTTACTGTTTTATATTTGAAATGTGGTTCCGGAATAAAACTGTAAAGTGTTTTAAAAATAATAATCTGCCTTTCCTACATATTAGCAGACATCACCACGGGAGGTGTGATTGAGAATAATTACATAATATTACATATGCAATGGATAAGTTTTTTATTGAATGACTGCGAGAATCAAGTAGACTAAATTGTGATTGTGTAGGGGCTAGTAATAGGCTCAATCAATAAAAATGGGGACGAAAACGAGATTTATGTGGTCTCCGATGGAACAAGAGAATTGTTACTGGTGCGGATCATGTTTTCCAACTTTCCATCATACTCGGTTCTCTAATCAATGCAAAAATGCAAATATATTCAGTTCAATAAGAAATGGTAATGGCTTCGTCATTCTTTAAGTCAAGCAAACCTTGGCGCGTCACTCCTTCCAACACTCGAAACGTTGATTAGACCAAGTTTCACAGGATATTCTTACGAACCATTTACATAACATTTACCAGGAAAATGTGTGGAAAGCAAAAATGAGTTTTTGTGTCAACTTCTCTGGCATAAAATGTTAATGAAAGTAATAGGGAAAATGAACTGACTCCTCATCCCTCTGTCAGTTTCAAACATGCCTGAAAGGTATTGAGCCGATTTGAGTGAAGACTGCATTAGCTCAACTAGTTTACATAGGGAATCTTACGCTTAGCTTGAGCCACCGAGCCGTGTGTGTGCCTTCCATTATTACACTGCTCACGTCATGTTAGATTGGTTTAATTTAGGAAGAAAAGTTTCAAGTATATGGTAAACAAAAGACTGAGTCGAACTGGCTGTAGTCTTTTCGATAAGACACTTCGCCATTTCCCTGAGTTTTTAATGATAGGTTCCTTGAGGTGAAACACTGGTCTTGTACATTGTATGGAGCGTTGCGCAAC